>JASAND010023292.1:0-22037 GCA_030248195.1 Trissonchulus latispiculum
CAGGAGCCTTAAACGAACTCACGACAAAGACCCCTACCAAGGTTGGCCGCAGAGAATCTCTGATTCTGGAACACCACCTTTCAGAGATCTGGTGCTTAAGTCTGCTTCATTGCGAACAGACGTGCTGACCTTCCGTGTAAAGGAGAAGAGCTTAGAGAAAGTAGAGTTTGGAACAGATCAGAGTTTTGATCTTGCTCACTTCATTACATATTCCAACCATATTTGATACTAATCTTTCAGTGAATTTGTTCTTTAAAACATTTACCTTTCCGCTTTTGAGCTTCCAATCCAGATTCCTTTTTTATCCGTGAGTTTGAACGTAGTCATAAGGTTGAGCCTATAAAAATTTTCAGTAAAACTTGAGAAATATCTAAAGTGAAATAAGATACATCTATGCAGACATTAACGTAGGGAAATGCTGGGGAAGCTTGTCCTAAGAAAGCTTTGAGAGTACTTTGTTTCTAGTGCTACTTCATGGTAGGAGGCTTGTAACTTGTTTGAGATGTGGAGCTTGCGCTTCCTGGAACTCCCTTGTTAATCTATGAATCGGGAAGAAAGAGACACTTGTCGTGCTTGGTAGTGTGTTAATTCAGATCTAGTAGTTTCTGGACTGCGTCAATCCTGCTTGGTTTGTCGTGGTTAATAGTATGCCTTTCTTGGAAACAAAAACGGCACGAAACAACCTGCATATAAAATTTAGTCGAGACAGTTGTCTTAATCATATGTCCAAAGACCTGGATAACTTTGACTTTGCTTGGACAGTAAATGTGGTTTAGTTGTGTCAGTGGACGTGGTGGCCATTCTAAGTTCAGGCTAAAGTAGGATTGAATATAGCGAATTTTCAGTTTTCGCGCTAATACTAGCGCTTTGATAGAGCGAATGCGCTGCCTTCTTAGTTCCCCTACTTCCTAAATTCTATTTCCTACTTCGGTTCGAATTTAAACTTTAGCGGAGTAGCATTGTCACGTGGCCCAGCGTCGCTATGAAACCTAGTGAGTTGATGTTTCAGCTCTACTGTAGCTATATATATTTCTAAAAAATCAAATATCCGCACAAATTTTATTTTAATTTTACTACATTTAAAATTTACTTATTTTAAATAGGTTTAGACAATCTAAAAATAAATTACTTTGTTGTTCAAGTCAGTGCTTGAATAATTGGAGATTTCGAAACTATTTGCTAGTTAATACAAAATTTATTTATTTTAGAATTTAAGTAGCAATGCCAAACCAAGAGTTTGATGACATTTTTATCATTTCTTCTTTAATTATGATTTCTCAATTAAAGTCAACTATTAACTTCCTCAATTAATTAATCAGAAGCTTAATGAATAATCAGAAGTATTGGTAAGCCTTTGGCAATGGGTTTCTTGGTAAAAGGGAACTCAACTTTTATACTTCATTAGCTATCATCTCAAGGTAAAACAGTCCATATTGGACATTTGTATCTGGTGGTGGCCAAAATCTGGAACAGCAACCAAGGTCTAAAATCAGGAACGGGGTGCGAAAAAAAGGTTATCCACAACGGGAGTGAAATCGGGGTCTAATTACAGGAATAGGACCAGGAACTTCGTCTGATTTAAGGTTCTGGTATCGCTTTGTGTAAATTTGACCGTACAGGCTGTAATCCTTTATTAAAGTGAATGAGACGTGACAAGTATATTATATGGCCTGTCACATTCTGGTACCGGCCCCACATTTTTAGGTGCAAAGATCGTCGAAACGTTTGGGTTTTGCAATTATTCTTTCAGTACGTAGTCGATGTCACGGTGTGACTTTTCCTCCTTGAAAATTTTTAAAGTAGAAAGGCTATACACCGTGGGGAATTTTGCACCAATGCAAGAAATAATGCAGGTTTCAGTTTATAAATTGAATTTGGCTCATAATCAAAGCAACTAATTATGCTTTGAAGATGGAATATGATTAGCGTAATACATCAAAATAATTATACTCATTATATGTAACAGTTCGACTGAGATACAAAACCAAATCAAAACATATAATAAATTAAATTTCTTGAAAATCAGAAAATTTGTAGGATTAATTAGAATCATTGATTGTATTCAATCGCTTATTTTGCATGTAATAAACCTTAATAATAAAACTTCTTAATAAATGATAACTTCTTAGGCATTTTATTTTTCATTTATAGTAAAAATTTAACTCAATTCTAAAAAAACTTAACATATCTAACATATTTTATCTCCGAGCTCAAATCTTTAAGTAGGGCAAAGGTATACAATCAATTTAATAAAACATCGGTCTATCTTCAGCATATATCAGCACTTGCGACAATATTTTTCGTTGTATGGACACAACTTGCTTTGTATATGGACACTGAATTTTACACGCAAAACTTAGGAGTAATAAAATTTTAAAATACTTCTTTTCGACTTAAATAGAAGCTGGAAGCTTGATTTTTCGGATTTAGAGTTATTTGACTGTCCTCTTTCGTTGTCCAATATGGACTGACCTTGAGATGATAGCTAATGAAGTATAAAAGTTGAGTTCCCTTTTACCAAGAAGCCCATTGCCAAAGCTTAATACTTCTGATTATTCATTAAGCTTCTGATTAATTAATTGAGGAAATTAATAGTTAACTTTAATTGAGGAATCATAATTAACAAGAAATGATGAAAATGTCATCAAACTCTTGTTTTGGTATTGTTACTTAAATTCTAAAATAAATAAATTTTGTATTAACTGGCAATTAGTTTCGAAATCTCAAATTGTTCAAGAACTGACTTGAACAACAATGTAATTTATTTTTAGATTGTCTAAACCTATTTAAAATAAGTAAATTTAAAAAGTAGTAAAATTAAAATAAAATTTAACAGTTTGTGCGGATATCAGATTTCTTAGAAATATATATAGCTACAGTAGAGATAAAACATCATCTCACTATGTTTCATAGCGAAGCTGGGCCACGTGACAATGCTACTCCGCTAAAGTATAAATTCGAACCAAAGTAGGAAATAGAATTTAGGAAGTAGGCGAACTAAGAAAGCAGCGCATTCGCTCTATCAAAGCGCTAGCATTAGCGCGAAAACTGAAAATTCGCTATATTCAATCCTACTTTAGCCTGAACTTAGAATGGCCACCACGTCCACTGACATAGTTGGTTCAAATCCAGGCTGTGTATGAATCTTCTTTCACTGTCAGTTCAACAGCAACTCATTGCAGCGCAGACGCTCAATTCAAATGTTTATAATGCACTTTTAAGGGTTTTTAACTCCTACCTCACTCGGTTTTTTGCGACCTCCCTGTCCCTGTCCCTCCTTCGAGCCAGGCCCCCTCCCTACTTTTTTCGAACCTCTGCTTTTTTCGCCAGCCAAAATATACAGTATAAGTTGAGTAACGAAATTTAGAAGATTAAAATCAGGGCTATAGGTGCATTATGCTAAAAATTTCCCTCTCAAAATTCAAAACTTCAGCTCAATTCGACTGCAAGCAAACCACGCCGAGCAGATTCCAAAGGTACTGTTTGGTACAATAGTTATGTTAAGTTTTTTGTGAGCACACCGGCGGTTAATAAATGAAAAATGCAGAAATTCACCAAAATTTCTCATTGTTCATCATATCTGCTTGTAATGGAACAGCTCCAAAGCCATATTCGCAAATATTTTTGTTGTTTGAACCTGCTCCCACGAAAGCATAGCATTTTTCATCCTTCTCAAACCACCCTGCTTCGCAAGATTTGAAACGGCTTTCCTTTTTACCTGAAACTACTTCCAAATTTATAACCATACAAACAGCAAAACTAATTAATGTAGAGCGCATCACTTCTTGTAGTGTGCATTTAATATGGATTTAACAACTATGTATGGAATAACTCTTTGAGATATGTGTCCATATGTCTAAGCAACAACTTGATCTTTAAGCACTGAACAAAATGTTAGTTAGTAAGTGAGCTAATGTTAGTTAGTTACCCAAGCGTCGGTAACAAACAGCAATAGCCCTGTCATTGTTGCAGTCTGCCAGATCCATTGAACTGGAACCGTGTTTGTTGTTGTGTCGAGGGATCTGTAAAGTGTAGCAGGTTTCTCCCGAAATAAACCAAAACTTATAAGTGGACGATTTTACACCCAGCTTCTTTAACTCTCTGCAAACATAAACAAGATTGTTATGCAGAGATGCAAATAAACCTCTTGGTGTAAAACCGCAGTCTAACGTAATTATAATAATGTTGAAAATCAGTTAATATCGGTCGCAAATCAAACAACCTAAAGGGCGAAATATCTTAATTTACATATTCTTCTGTTCAGGCACCTTACCTAATTTGCATATTTGTTATTTAGACGTCTAATTGTGAATTTCTTCTAGTTCTGTGTGGTCGAATTTTAAGTGCAAAGCGGTTGTATTCTTTTCTAATGGCCCTGCATTTTTGTGATCCGCTATTATTATGCCTGTGACCAATAAATTGTTGTTACCCGAAAATCGCCATCGTAGTCGGTAAGGTTAGTTTATTAGTTACTAGGGAGGGATAAATTATTACATCAGGCCCGGTCAATTGGCCTGCAATCGCATAGCCCCTAATCCTAGGCTAAATTGACAGATAGTCATAGAATTAACAAAAGGCGACACTTTGACAGTTTGACTCTAGTCTGGTTAGTCATAACTTTTTTGATGGGATTTGTGATTTCGTATCAGCAAAAGTACATAATATAAGAGTGTGCCACTAGGCACACTATATGTTATCAGAGCAAAAACTGTACTCTGCTCGATGACGGGTGCCTCCCCCCGCCTCAAATCAGACCCTAGTGAGTGACCCCCCCACCAATCAGTACCTAGTCGAAACGGGGGTATGATCACTTGGTCTAGTTTATTTGCTTAAGCTCGAAAACACAAGTAGTGTGTTAGCGAATTTTGTACCTGCTTCGAGCTTAGATCACAAACATAGCGCGCGAATTCCTCTGAAGTCATGGGTCTAATTTGCGGGGGGGGGGGTAGCGAACAGAGCATACGTTTTTACTCTGATAACATAGAGCTTGCGTAGTGGCATAGTCTTATAATTATATACTCTTGGTATCAGCACTTTGGAATGTATTTGAGCTGAGCGCTAAAGGTTCATTTTTTGGTGAACACAATACCAATCATACTTTAGGCTAGATAAATCTATCAATTAATTTAATTATTTATTTTTTATTTATTTATTATTTATTTTAAACCCTGGTTGACCCCCACGGCTGCTATAAAAGCGAGTTAAATAATCATAAATTAGGGTGTAAATGTGAATTTAAGTTTCCCTATCCTTTCAAAATTTTCAAACTTTCAGTTAAATTGGTTTTAAAGAGGCCCCCACCTACTATTAACTCGCTACCTTGATATTTTTACTGTAGGAAAGTTTTGGTCCACGCCTAAGGACCACATTTTCAAAAATGTTTGAGCCCAAAAACGTTGAAATTTTTGGACCGCCTTCTATAAAGTTTTGCAGTAATCAAAAATGAAATCTCCGTGTTTTTCTGTACCCCAAGCGGGAATTTTTAAAATTTAAATGGGCAAAATTGTTTCCAGGACCCGCATTTTGATTTCGTACTCTCGATGTCTTAGCACCAAATTTTCGATTTATCATATTTTTGCTAGCGGTGCCCCCTAGTAGTAATTTTTTGTTTTTGAGTATATCGGTCAACTCTAAACTTATTTAATACTGAAACTACGGTCGTAGAACGTACCATTACTGTTGATTCCGTGGATTTCTAGAATTTTGGCATTTCTGGTCTAAAACGGACGGTTTTTCAATTTTTGGTTTTGATCTCTACTATAGTCAATTTCTATTTTCGATTGATTTGGGTTGTTTTGCTCAATTCTACACATAAATCCACGAACGTCGATTTAAAAGTACCAGTGGTTGACCAAATTTTTCATATTTTTTATCAATATTGTCAATGTTCTTCTTATTGATTTTCCACACCTTCTGTGTTTTTTCTGATCACTTCTAATTTTCGGATGTTTTGTTAAGAGCAACTAGAAACAAGCAGGTTAAACTGCACAACTTATAGACTAATTTGTTGAGTCATTTCGCGCGATTTCATCATATTTTCAGCAATTTTTGACTAGATTTGACATTTTTTGTATGTGTCCTTATAGTTGACATTTGACAATTTCTAGTTTTGAGTAAATTTTTGGACTTCTTGTTCTATAATACCACATACGACCTCAACTGAAGGCAAATAAATTGTTCGAGTTATTTTTGACCTTTAGTTACGATTCTCTTCATTTTTGGACAATTTCAGTTTTTGCGAAAATTGCGACAGTCGATAATTCTGCGCAAGCAAGCACGTGTGCTAAGGCATAGAGAAAGATGGGACAATATTTTTGATCAATTTGTTGAGCTACGCGATCAAATCATTTGGTAATAACTAGATTGTCAGCATTGTATCAGCATTGTCAACATTTGCAAAATATGGCGGATATAAAAAATATATCGCACTTTTCAAGAGTCTGAGCCCCTACAACGGTGGAGAAACTACTTGACCACAGATGACTTGACACTTGATGATTACTTGACCCCCATTTTATAGTCCCAGTCTCGAGTAGACCCGCGTAGACTCACGTCCAAGCGCGTTGCAATGCTGCATTTGGATACGTTGACGCACGTTGACGTGCGTACACGCGCCCCATTTGTAGCATGCCAGTTTACGCGCATGGACAGACGTCGACGTGCGTTGATGCGCGCAAAATGATATTGACGCTTGTATTGACGCTACATTTGGAGACGCCGGCGCGCGTGACGCGCGCACACCTGAGTTTGCCACTATGAAGACACCTTGGCATGCAATTTAGTCGTCGCCAATAATAATACAATAATAATATATCGCGCTCTCAGAAATATTATCTTAATGTAACGATTATAGCAGAAGCTATAAGTATGAAATAATAGATAACAGAACTGATAATTGAACAGGAACGCGACTGAATGTGACATTTACTCTAAACTAACTTTGTCAATTTCTTTTGATCTTTGTAGAGTTCAATAGCTTTGACCAAATCAATTGGGGTGGTGATGAGTTGGCTGCAAAAGTCCTTTGCCTTTTTAAACGAAGTTCTCTGGTTGTCAACGACAAAGCAGTTAGAAGATTCTTTGAAGGATCCCTCTGAGTCGCATTTATCGTCAACTAAAAACAAAGATTAAGCTGGAATTTATAGTACTGGCAAACTCAAGCCAGGCGGAGGCACCTCGCTTCTGCTAACGTTTGCCAAGTTTGGCAATGAACTCTGGAAGAAATGCTTATTGTAGTGAATGAACTATTATATACGATACGTTCAAAATCCGAATTTATGCATTTCGCGAATTAAATAACCTTTTTATTTCAAACTCGAAATGAATACGCATTCTTATTCAAAACTCAAAATGAATTAGTCAAAACGCTAAATGGATAGCCTCAGGCTAGACAAAACCCGAATTATGATGCTGTTAACTATTTCTCAATTAGAAAAGCTCTATTTACCTGCGGTAATTATAACGGTTTGCTCATTTAACGCTATTGAAACTTTTTGTTAGAGGTCGGGGGAAAATCAAGGCAAGAAAAAGCCGTTTTCAAGCCTAAACAGCCTAGTCAGTTTGCTATATAAACTGCTTCTTTAAGTCCTGTCCTTAAATAGTAATTAAGGAGTGGTTAGACCATTTGATCTAAAATCGGATCGGAAAATAGGCAAAAAGTTGTGCATACAGTTTAATGTTAAGTTTCTCCACAGTGAAGAGCAATTTCATAAAATGTGAAAAGTCTAGGCTTGATGAAGGTGGTTTTTCTTGCCTTGGTTTTTCCCTCGACCTTTAATACAAAATCTCAATAGTGTTAAATGCGCAATTTCGAGTAATTTTGAGTAATTGACTCAAATAAATGGAGCTTTTCTAATTGATACGTATTTAACAGTATCATAATTCGCCTTTTGAATAGCCAGGGGCTATCCATTACTGTTGTTTTTGATTTTTGATTCGAATCATTCATTCGAATTCACATTTTGATTCAGGGGAAATAGGCATCAGACTAAGAGAAGCATGAGAAAATGTGTGAGGGTGTATGTGTGTATGTTTATTGCCTGCATCTTTTCGTGTTTGTATATCATGTCTACAGCAATGAGAATGCCGAAATTCTGTCATCTGTTTCGGCTTTGGGTTTAAGTTTTGTGACAGTGTTGACAGTAAATTCTAAAATTTACCAGTTGACTTTTAAGCTGAGCAATTAATGTCTATTTATAAATTGTTTAATTTCCACTATTTAGTTTCAATCAAATTTTCACGTTGAAAAACACTCCTACTGGCACAAAAGTTTTACAAAGTAATCACAGAAAAGAGTTTACAAATATTCATAGGCTAAAATTAAACAAATTTTGCTGTTCATGTTGATTATTCTTGGAATTATTAAGCTGATTCAAGCTTTCTTTCCATTAGAAAAATTTAGACTTTAGTGGGCAGTTTTTTCTATTTCCACAGAGATTTACACCACTTTGACCTGATGGGCTTGTACCTCAAGAATAAATTTGTAAAATTTTTCGCAAAATTAACGCTAATTTTATTAAAATTTGCAATTTTTCATCAAAATTTGCAAAAAATCATCAGTTTTTGGAAAAAATTTCAAAATCTTGGCCAATTTTCCCGAGCAATTAAACATTTTAGCTAAAAAATTCCGGTGAAGTCGCAAATGTTTTGAAATTTTACTGTAAACACTAAGGTTTTCCGCTATTTTTGGTTACCCCTTGGCCATTTTTTCGTTACCCCTTGTCTCCGACGGAGATAGGGCTTGTACCTTGTCCGGGTTGGGGCGCTTGGACCCCCCAGACTCCCGCGTTAACCTATGAATTGTAGTATAATTTGCGAGATCTTTGGACGGCTTAAAATTTTTAATTTTAAAAAACATTTAATTTTTTAAATTTTTTAAAAGCCTTTAATCAAAATTGCAACTCAACCAAATTACAGTTTGTTTCCATGCTTTTCTGACGATGACGAACGATGTCGGCGATCTTTCTCCATGTTTCAGATTCTTTTGACATTAGTACTAAATTATTAACTTTTAATTCCCAAGGTACAGCACATGTAGTCCTCTACTTTGAGTTGAATTTTCTCAAATTCCCTAAGGATGTGGCTTTAATTTAAAAATATATACATAAATCGAGGTTAAGAAAAATGACCAAACAACTTAGACTTGAATTCCTCTCAACTTAGTTTCCTACTATGTACAATAGTGCCCGTAATATTGTGATCTGTTGCAGAAATAAAAAATCAAAAATCGAATCAAAAATCGCTATTTTGGAAATCTGAATCGAATCGCAGTTTGTTCAGAATGGGGAAAATCGAACTGAATCGAATCGTTTCAAATTTTAGGGGAAGAAAATCGAACTGAATCGAATCGTATATATTTGAGAAATAGAAAAACTGAACTGAATCGAATCGAAAATGAAATAGCTGAATCAATACAACCCTACTATCAATCCATCTCGCGTTTTGAATGGAAGAGTCCTTCATTTCGCGAATTGAAAGGGATGAATTATTCAGTTCACATTTTAAATAAGAAGGCCTATGCATTCCGAGTTTTGAATAAAATGACTATTCAATTAGCGAAATGTATAATTTTGGGGTTTGAATGTAACATATACATGGGTACACGGGTAAATAATTAAGTTTCTTCGCCTCAATTTATTATAACATTTTGAAGGTCATGTCGCGAATTGAAATGTTTTTTCAGATTTAAGTTTTTGCGAAAATGAGAAATGTTTTGCATTGTTGTATTCCAGTTAGAATTAACTTTAAAACCATAAAAGTTGAGCGAGTGAACCATAAATTGTGATAACGTTAATGAAATATTTTTACTTAAGAACTGAGAACTATATTAACACTCACTTATTATTTGAATTTTGGTTGCTGGCTTTTCGCATACAACATCGTTCGACTGTTCACCACAGGATACAGTTTCCTCTTTTCCAGTTTGATAGTTTAGTCGCTTACAACCATTTTCATTGGATTTTTGGCTGGTTTGAGCGTCGCCCTGTGGTGTGTTTACCCATATTTGATCAAACCTAAAGCGTAAAATATTTTGATATATATTTGTTGGTCTCTATAGTGTATTTTACAAGTCGGAATATAAGTATTGTAAAGCCAATTCGATCGGTTCTCAAAAATTTGGTACGCTTTTCGAGTCCTGATTTGGTGGGTGCGCAATGGGCATAGGTTGGAATAGAGCAAAAGTTTTAGTTCTTCAAAGATTACTAGTGGAGTGCGCGATGGCGATGCTCTCAGGTTTACAATTTTACAAACTATTGTGCATCTTATTTTCCAACGCTTCAACCAACATTGCACTTACCAAGAGTACATAATAGAATAAGAGTATGAAACTCTTACGCTACTATGTGTTAAACATGCTTGATATGCTCGGGTCGTTAACTCGGGACCTCCTCCGAGAGTTTCGGGGGGGGGGGTCCCACTTAGCACTAATTACGTGCTTTCATATAAACGCGTGTCTGCTCGCTGATTCGCTAATTAGCTTAGGCTTACAGTCGCCATTTTATTAGTAATTTTCAATTAATTAATTATAACTTTAATTTTAGGTTAAAGTAATTAAAAAACTAATTCGACAACTTTGTAGCATTTTTCTGCTCTTTATAATGGTATAAAAATTGTTGCACACTACGTTCCTACGAATTTTTGTTTTGTGCAACAATTTTTATACCATTAGGAAGAGCAGAAAAAATACTACAAAGTTGTCGAATTAGTTTTTTAATTACTTTAACCTAATTAAAGTTATAATTAATTAATAAAAAATTACTAACAAAATGCCTACTGCAAGCCTAAGGTACTGTAATTAGCGAATCAGCGATCAGGCACGCGTTTGTATGAAAACACGTAATTAGTGCTAAGTGGGGTCCCCGAAACTCTCGGAGGTGGTCCCGAGTTAACGAACCCAGCATGTCAAGAATGTTTAACACATACTAGCTTAAGAGTTTCATACTCTTATTATATTATGTACTCTTGCACTTACTAATGCTAGCTAAACGTGGAGCCCTCAAAGTTTTCCGTGACTGCTGAAAACGGTATTTTTAGTAAACTACGCAGGGAAAAACAAAAATACGTTAGTTGTACTTTAAAGAGAACTCTAAGTTAGTTTTCTGAAACAGTAAATTGTTACTAGAGCTTAACTTTTTACTGGGGTGGGGGGGCCTTCAGCCCTCAGTCTCTCAGTTCTATTCTGCTCTGGTTGTTACATCTGCGATTTACGCCGAAAGAATGTCTTCAAATAGGCCCCCTGCCTATCAACGCTTCTACTAATGTACATATATATGTGGTAGACAGATAGCGAAGTTAGACACTTCTAGAAGTGTCTAGTCATTTTAGACACTTCGCAAAGTGCCTAGACACTGCGAAAATTTTGTCAAATTGACGTGTTTCTGCAATGTGTCTAGGCTAGTGATGTTTTGATGCGGCTCTTTTATTTTTGATTTGATTTGATTATTTTGTTGTATGAGGATTTCGAACCGATTTGATTTGATTTAATTTTTGGTCGTTCGAAAAATTAACTGATTTGATTTGATTGATTTTTACGTTCCGAAAATTCAATCGATTTGATTTGATTTGATTTTTTCGTTTTCGCCGAAGCAATTGATTCTTACCCTCGTTGCAATTGATTTGATTTGATTTGATCTTTTTTTGAAATCTGTCGTAATTTTTAAAAGAATAAATAAATAGGTACATTCATTGCATGAACGCCACACTAAGGGTGACGTAAACTAATGTTGTAGCACATTATTTGAAATCGAAAACAGACTATTTAGAAGCTACGCAGACTTAGTTCAGCCTGGGAATTCCCTGGAATATGAAAATCCCTGGTAGGGTTGTTAATTTACATGTAAAAAAGTAATTAATTTTTTACACCTGTTTTTTAACAGTGTAAAAAAGTGTTAAAAAGTGTAAAAAAGTGTTAAAAAGTGTAAAAAATGTGTAAAAAATTTTTCGATGCCAAATTCATTTCACACTGTACCACAGTAATGATTGGCGCGTTGTTCAACTGTCAGAAAGGATGAGTTTAAGCATTTACTGCATGCCACAGCCATAAGGCATTTGTTTATTTTGATAATTGACCAAGAATTTAGTTAATTGCTCGCAATTCTCCAGAAACTATTCACGTTTTCTTTTTGAATTTATAAAGTGACGACAGATTTAGCAAAACAAACATATAGAAAGTGCCACTTAGGTTATTTGCATTAATGAGAACAGAAAATTAAGAGCATTTTCAAATTATTTGATTTCAGAATTTTCAAAAATTTCTATTTCAAGTTTCAAAATTTTCATATAACGAGAATGTTCGGTTTTGAAAAATTTGTCAGAGTATTGTCTGGTGTTTTAGGTTTCAGAGATTATTTTGACTGTGAAATTTTTATTCTGAAATATTGGTTTATTATGGCCTAGAATTAATTGGATATTTTGTTAAATTTTATTGACTGAGATGTTCATTGAACCCATCTTGCAGGATTTCTAAATTTTCAATGAAATGAAACAATCCTCTCAGTAGGTTATCTGGCACGAGATTCAATTGCAACTGAGTTACAGTCGGCAACTTATTAATCGAAAATGAGTTCCCAAAAAATCCTCAACATTGTCCAACCCCCATCTTTACTTTTAATGTCGTCTTTTACTTGTTGAAATAAAATACTTTTAAGATGATTTTCACGTACTGAAACAAAATCTGTCTGCATGTAAAAAAGTGTAAAAAAATTTGTAAAAAAGTGTAAAAAATTCCGTAAAGTAGTGTTAAAAAATGTTAAAAATAAATATGTAAAAAATCTAGTGTGAAAAAGTGTAAAAAAGTGGTGTTAAAAAGTGTAAAAAACCTGTTAAAAAGTCCGAAATTTTGCTACTGTTAATAACTGTAAAAATGTTTTTTAACATTTTTACTTTTTTTACAATTTACAACCCAAATCCCTGGTATGGGTACCAACGCTTTATGAATACGGGCCTAAGTTGACACAACGCGGCTAATGTTGTCACTGTATCTTTTACACGCATTTTACACCGCACTAAAGTCTGACCAAAAAGTCTTGGAACCGAAATGTGAGCGGCTGTCCTGGGTTATCATTTGAAGGTAGCCTATACAATGTATATATTTTTCGAATCCTCAGGAACCCAAGATTTCGAAAATCCGGAAAATTCCGAAATTCCGGATTTCATTAACGGAAAATTTAAAATTTTTAGTTTGTCGCCAAATTTTTATCGCAATCAAAATTTGGTTCTCACAGTCGATTAGAGCTGGTCCCGCTACACATTTTTGCTTTTAGAAGCTTTTCACGAAAATGCACCCAATTTCCGGAATTCCGGGTTTTCTAAATTACCGGATTTTAAACATTTCCTCCAATACCCTCAAGATGGGTATCATTCGAAAGCTCTTATCGAGCTGAACAACTTTTGTAATAGAACGAACTCGTGAAAATGCACTCAATTCCCGGAATTCGCGAAAACCGGATTTTCCGGATTTTAAAAATTTTCTCCAATACCCACAATATGGGTATCATTCGAGAGCTCTTGATGAGCTGAACAAATCTTGTAATAGAACCAATGTCTGAAAATGCACCTAATTCCCGGAATTCACAAATTCGGATTTCACTCTAGCTTGGAAATTTTTCGTGAATTCCGAGAACAGGGCTCATTTCTGCAAGTTGGTTCTATTACAAGATTTGTTCAGCTCATCAAGAGCTCTCGAATGATACCCATATTGTGGGTATTGGAGAAAATTTTTAAAATCCGGAAAATCCGGTTTTCTCGAATTCCGGGAATTGTGTGCATTTTCACGAGTTCGTTCTATTACAAAAGTTGTTCAGCCCGATAAGAGCTTTCGAATGATACCCATCTTGTGGGTATTGGAGGAAATTTTTAAACTCCGGTAATTTAGAAAACCCGGAATTCCGGAAATTGGGTGTATTTTCGTGAAAAGCTTCTAAGAGCAAAATTGTGTAGCAGGACCGTCTCTAATCGACTGTGAGAACCAAATTTTGATTGCGATAAAAATTGGGCAAAAAACCAAAAATTTTAAATTTTCCGTGAATGAATTCCGGAATTTCGGATTTTTTCGAATTTTGGAAATCTCGGGTTCCTGAGGATTCGAAAAATATATACATTGTATAGGCTACCTTCAAATGATAACTCAGGACAGCCGCTCACATTTCGGTTCCAAGAATTTTTGGTCAGACTTTAGTTCCCAAAAATGAGAATAAGCGAGCGATAAATGGCAAAGTTAGTTAGGCAGAGTAGGGTTGTAAATTGCAAAAATGTAAAAATGTTAAAAAAACCATTTTTACAGGTATTAACAGTAGCAAAATTTCGGACTTTTTTCGGTTTTTTTACACTTTTTAACACTAGATTTTCTACACGTTTTTAACACTTTTTAACATCACATTTTGGATTTTTTACACTTTTTAACACGATATTTTTTACATTTTTACACTTTTCAGCACCATTTTTTTAATTTTTTACACTACCATTATATAACTTTTTCTGTTTTTTGTTTTTTCTTTTCTTAAGTTTCTGAAATTTAAAGTTTCTGACATACCTATTTTCTGGTGTGTGTATTTTTTCAATCCAATCTAAAACCGAATACATTTCAATATATCTCTTCAAAACGCTCCTGATTTGATGTCAAATAGTCAAAAGAGTACGTATGCCATACCGCCATTGTATTACAGTACTTTAACAAGCTTGCTTTTGCGCCCTGAAACTCGATTTTGACATGTTTTACTAAATCTGCGGTGAGTGTAATTAGATCAATGGAATTGGTTATGCGTGATCGGTGCGGTGCGTTGAATCCGAACTGCTCAAGATTGCAATCGACTAGCAAAAAACTTGGTCTGATTAATGAATGCAAACTATTAATTAACTATTAACCTTGTAGTTGCAAAAGATCCTCCTAAGCCTAGGATCGCTCCTAAGATCAGCTTAGGTATATATTTAGAAATGTACTTAGAATAATACGCACTTAGTGAAATCGAGTTTCAAAACATTCTTCTAGGTTAGGGGTGCTGTCTATTGCTACTAACGTTTCTCCTAAGTTAGGGCAAGAGTACATAATGATAAGAGTATGCCACTAGGCATACTCTCTGTTATCAGAGCAAAAACTATGCTCTGCACGCTAACGGCTGACCCCCCCCCCCCGCAAATCAGTACCTGGTCGAAACGGGGGTACGCTCACTCGCTCTATGCTTGTGTGTTAAAGCTCGAAACACTCGTAATGCGTGCGCGAATTTTGTGTCTGCTTCGAGCTTTAGAACGTAAGCATAGCGCTCGAATTTCTTTGAAGTGATGGGTCTAATTTGCGGGGGGGGGGGGGTCAGCCGTTAGCGAACAGAGCATAGTTTTTGCTCTGATAACATAGAGCATGCCTAGTGGCATACTCTTATCATTATGTACTCTTGGTTAGGGGCATGCCAGATAAGTTGGAAGAAATTTTTTGAATTTGAAAGTGTAGGTTATCTTTTAACTCCCTAATGTTACGACTCCTAAACATTTGTCTAAGTATCCTCCTAGGTGGGTACTTATGTAGGAGAATCTTTAGCAACTTGGCCCAAATATAAACATGGCCGAGTTGCTTAAAATTTGACGTGAAATAAGAAAAAAGTCATAAAAATTTTTGCACCACCAAATCTTAAATTTGATTAATTTATATTGAACTGCACAAAATTTACATTTGGGTGAACAATAGACTTTTCGTCTACACTGTCTGAAAAACTAAAATCAAAACGCATCTAAAAGCATCAAATCAAATCCAAACCTTGTCTTGAAAAATTACTGATTTGAATTGATGAATTTTCTTTGAAATAAATTTTCATTAGATTTGATTTGATTGATTTTTTCTGTCATATTTTTAAACTAGATTTGATTTGATTGATTTTTTCCGTCTAAATTTTCAATCGATTTGATTTGATTTAGTGCATCAAAAATCAAAACCTGCATCAAAACAGTTTTGATTCAGATGTCAATTGATCATCAAAACATTCCTAGTCTAGGCACTTCGCGTGTCTGACCTTCATTAGACACATGCAGAAAATTTTATTTGTCATGAACTATATGACTCCAATCAATTTATTTGTTGACACAACTGTGGTTCAACTTTCGGAAATTTGAAATATTTAGTTTAAATTTAATTTAAAGGTAGTGTTAAAAATTCCAGGACATTTAAATTTCGAGAATATGCAGGGATGATCCCCAGCTAGTTGGAGCTACCAGAACAGTAAAACACTTTCTTTAATGTGACATAGCAGTTATTTTGGCAGCCTTGGAGAAGGGCTTTGGTGAATGTTATGGCATTAATGTCAGTCCCTCCATGCTAGTAAAAATATGTTCATAAAGTCAAACTGCCAGTCCTGTCCGCAACTGCTTACACTTGTAACTGAAGTGGTGGTTGGAAACGTTTTGGTAGATTTCCTATTAGAATTTTTTAGATTTTCAGAAAGTGCAAAATTTCGAAAAAGTTCCAAATTTATTATTGAAGTTCAGTATGAAGTTTCTACATGTTTTAATCACAAAATTGCGTCAAGGAATTCAATTCAATGAAACTGCAAAAATTCTGAAAAAGCAATTGAAACTGTTAGTTGCAAAAGTTGGTGCTCAAAATTAATGTCAAATCTCTTGAATTCATTGACGCAATTTTGTGATTACAACATAGAAACTTCATACTGAATTTCAATAATAAATTTGGAACTTTTTCGAAATTTTGCACTTTCTGAAAAACTAAAAAATTCTAATAGGAAATCTTTATGAACATCTTTTTCCTTTATGAACATATTTTTACTAGCATGGAGAGACTGACATTAATGCCATAACATTCACCAAAGCCCTTCTCCAAGGCTGCCAAAATAACTGCTATGTCACCTTAAAGAAAGCGTTTTACTGTTCTGGTAGCTCCAACTAGCTGGGGATCATCCCTGGATATTCTCGAAATTTAAATGTCCTGGAATTTTTAACACTTTAAAATTTTAAATTTCCGAAAGTTGAACCACAGTTGTGTCAACAAATAAATTGATTGGAGTCATATAGTTCATGCCAAATGAAATTTTCTGCATGTGTCTAATGGAGGTCAGACACTTCGCGAAGTGCCTAGACACATTGCAGAAAAACGTCAATTTGACAAAATTTTCGCAATGTGTCTAGGCACTTTGCGAAGTGTCTAAAATGACTAGACACTTCTAGAAGTGTCTAACTTCGCTATCTGTCTACCACATATACAATGTTTGTAAAATTTCCAATGTGCTGGCAAAACGTAAAATGAGGCTAAGACTAATCTTGCTCTCAAAAACATCAGTTTCACGTAAAATGCATTTATACGTTTATAACATTGAAAATTTTCTAATTTTACGCAGTCCAAATTAAAAATAACTCCAAAACTCTCGCACTCCAGCACTCCATTACAAAATAACAAAATTAATGCTGGTCCGTTCTTAAAAAACCCTGCTGCTAACCAATGCATCTTTTAAATGAATGATGAAGATCAAGAAGTAAACAGTACAGCAAAATGCCCACAGTACAGGGTTTTAAACAACCTGTCCGTAAACCATTATTTTTCTTTAGATCGTAACTTTATCAGTTTAGTCGAGAATATGTACCGAAATGAGGAGCTCAGGACATTCACTAAGTTCACGGTCTTCTCATGATTCTCATAGCCGACAATTTCACCACCATACTTCTGACATGTTGCTCGAGCATTGGCTTCATTGAGCACCTGTTTTGTGTCACAATAAGCCGTGCTACCGATTGTACTCCAAGAGGACGCTTTGTCACAATTGATGCCTAAACAAAAGCTTTTATCGACATATATGACAGAGATACAGCAACCTAGATACAATATAAACGATAATATAGGTATGCCATTGTGATTTGCGGCCATCTTTTAGATGCAAGTAACACTTCCATATCGGACCTAATTTTGACTTAACGTTCTGGTGACAGTGAATAACAATCATACTGCCGATCCCTAATTATCACTGGGTCACCAGCTCGAAAAAAGAAGCAGTCCTGTTGAAATCTGATCTATATGTCCTGTTGAAGTCTTATTGAAGAAAAGATAATGAGGATGGTGTTACGGAAGGTAGCTTATTCACGACAGGAGCCAGAAACACGAGCGATTAGTCGTTACAGAACCCTTCAACGTGTTAAAGTTTTTGTAGGCGACGATGGGTCCAGCATTGCAATGCGCGGGTCAGTATATATTGTAAGTTTGCTCGACAGACCTTTGGAATTACTGTTATTGTTAGTGCAACATTTCCTTGTATTTATCTCATCGTTGCCTCTACATTCCGCAAAAAAGCAATTGTGCATATGCTTTCCAAAAAAGTAATTTCTAAAGTCGTAAAGTTTGCTATAAAGAGGAATTATACATTATGTATGACAAAACTATTTATTTTTCCATAAAACAGAAAAAACAGCAAAATCATCTTTTGTTCAAAGTTTGCTTCAGTTTGAATTTTTTCATCATATTTAAAATCTCCCTGGTAGACAAAATACTCACTCGAAATTAAACAGGTTTATTAAGCTTGCTGCACTAATTGCAGCAGCACTAAGCACACACGGCATAACAACTACTTACTCCAAAATTAAAATGTTAGTTAAACGTCACGCACATACCAGGCCGCCCAGAGCCGAGAAGGTAGGCTCTGCATCTGCCGGCCGCAAACACGAAACTTGGGATCCAAAGGATCCTCCTTCCTAAAACTCTGAAGTCTAAACTTCGTTTTACTACAATTTATCAAACCAAATTTTTCTGGTTCCAGCTGGAACCAGTCAACCACTTATGACTAAATAGGAATGATACTGCAGCAGTACCCAGAGTTGGAAGTGGACAAGATTTTCAGTGTCCACGTCCACGTTTGTCCACGCAGATCCTGTCCACTTCCGCCCGCACATGCCCGCATGTCCACGTTTCTAAATTTTGTCCACCAGTGCCCGCGTTTCAAAACAAATTTGCTTTTAGGAGTCCTAGTTTCAATTCTACGTTAGAGCCAGGATTTTTTAAGTTTACACTTTTGCTTTTTAGTGTTCTTTTAAGTTGGTGCTTTCTCTGTAAATTTACTTTTTTGCAGTATATACACGTTTTCATGTAGCATGTAGCGTTGTAGCATTTTGCTATATGTAGTACATTGTTTTCGTCTGTTCATGAGAAAAAACAACACGTATTCGCACAGAATGATACATATTTCTGCCAAATTATTGAACGTCAATATTGAACATCAAAGTCTTCCGAAAATGTTCAGTGTGGGAGATCTGGGGAGCGGGACCTTCCAGACTTTGAGAATTTTCAAAAATTCCGAAAAATCAGGTCAGAAAACCTTTACTATCCAAAGTAAGAAGACATCATATACACTCAAAATTGGTAGAGATAAAAAATGTACATTAGAAGACAAAACACATGTCTAAATTTATGAGTATATATAATGGAATTTAAAAATGTAATGGTTAATTATTGCTCTAACGAAGGCTGGTATTGGCAATGTTGAGTCGAAATAAAACAGAAGTAAAATACACATGGATAAAATCATTGAAGGCGCAAAACTTAAAGCTTCACTAAAATGAATAAGAATTTGCTTCTTCAGCTAAAAATTTAGTGTTTATAAATTTTTTGTACTAAGTGCGAAAAACAATAAAAACACAAAAGTTCTCTTTTTAGTAAATGTTCATGAGAGGTTCTTTGAGATGAGTGGCAGGTGTCAGCAGTTTTGGATTAGAATTTCCCCCATTCCTCCCCCCGCAATAATAAAAGAAAAATCCCTGTAATAAAACTGGCTTTCAAACATTTAATTCTTGATATTTAAATATCAATAAAATTTAAACAATTTTTTGTTACAAAACAACAGCGATAACAAGAAAACAGTTTTTGATTATGGATTTCTGTGGCAGATTTCTGTTGCAGCATTAGTGTGGTAAAGCTTAAGAAAAGCTACCAGTTCTGGCTTCAAAAGAAACGTCTTCCCGAGGACTATTTTTTTCTGAAATCGTTTAATGATTAAGTAAGCTCAGGATTTTGAAAAAAAGGAAAAATTTTGTCTGATTTTCGTCAACATTTTTAAGTTTGGATGCTTATTTCTCTCGAACGGAAAGACAAAACTCGAAACCATGAAAATTAGTCATCAGTAATTGTCTCAAAATGCGTGTGCAAAGACGTTCTTTAATTGATTGTATGAGTTGAGAGTAATCTGTGTTCAAAACAATCTGGTTGCGATTTTCAAAATTTCACATCTTCGTTGCTGAGAGATGCCGCAGAGAGCTCTCCATTGGACATAACATGTTCTTTAGGAATACAAATATGGACAATTCTTGGTCGACGGACCAGCGCTGTTGAAGCTGTCGAAATCTTGGGTGTGCATAAAACACGGCCCCGGCCCCGGCCCCGGCCCCGGCCCGGTACATAAAACACGGCCCCGGCTCCGGCCCCGGCCCCGGCCCGGGTGCATAAAACACGGCCCCGGCCCCGGCGCCGGCCCCACATAAAACACGGCCCCATTACGGCCCCGTGCATAAAACACGGCCCCGTTACGGCCCCATACATAAAACACGGCCCCATCACGGCCCCATCAAAAATTATGTTTTTGACAACGGGATATAAATATAACCGATTCAGCATCTCCTAATCTAAAAAATGAATTATGTAAATGTTTAATTTTAGAGTTTGAAAAAATTGAAGTCATAAATGAAAATATTTTATTTGAACCAGCTTTTTAATTTTTGTATGTTGGTAAACGTTTAAACCTAATATATAATGACAAATTTTATGGGTGAAACAATTTTTCGGTATTTTGTGTCTAGTATAAAACATATATACTGGCTGAAATGTTTAGACACTAATAAAAGTAACATTTTTAAAAATTAAATTTGTGGCTCTGAAATGAAATGTTTTTAAATACATATTGTAGTTTATATGGATCGTTTTCACAACTAAAGCCTAGCTGCATTTCATTGAAAGCAATTCGTAACTATAAATTAAATTTCATTTTAAACTGTTACCTTTTTTAAACTATTAGTGTCCAAACATTTCTATCATTAGGTTCTGTAATAATTACAAAAGTCGAAAAACCGTTCTACACATAAAGTTTGTCATTTGTAGGTTTGTCAGTATACAAAAATAAAAAACGTACGTAGCCTTAGCACATCCACTGCTTGAGTCAGGCCCAAAACCTTTTGAGTCATGATCCTTGGGTGGAGTACTTCTTGATCCACCCCTTACTTTTCTTTGATCCGCTCTGGATTTCTTCCGAAGTCCAATTTTAAAGTGGTGTGCGGGAAGGTAACGCTGCACACCATTTTTTGAGTCACGGATTTTTAAAATTTCTAGCAGATAGATTGCAATTTGGACTCGTTTTGATGACCTGATCATGAAGACGAGTCTAATTTGCATTCTTCACAGCAGATTATCAATCCGTGACTCAAGAAATGGTGTGCGACGGTACCTTCCCGCACACCCACTTTAAAATTGGACTTCGGAAGAAATCCAGAGCGGATCAAAGAAAAGTCAGGGGTGGATCAAGAAGTACTCCACCCAAGGATCATGACTCAAAGGTTTTGGGCCTGGATCAAGCAGTGGAGTGTGCTAAGGCTACAGTACGTTTTTATTTTTGTATACTGACAAACCCACAAGTGACAAACTTTATGTGTAGAACGGTTTTTCGACTTTTTGTATTAGTGCAGAAACCTAAATATAGAAAAATGTTTGAGACTAATAATTTAAAAAAGGTAACAGTTTAAAATGAAATTTAATTTACAGTTACGAATTGCTTCAATGAAATGCAGCTGGAATTTAGTTGTGAAAAACGATCCATATAAACATATGTATTTTAGAACATTTCGAGCAAGAGTTTTAAATTTAATTTTTAAAAATGTTACTTTTATTAGTGTCTAAACATTTCAGCCAGATATATGTTTTATACTAGACACCATGCCGAAAAATTGTTTTCACCATAAAATTTGTCATTATATATTAGGTTTAAACGTTTACCCAACATGCAAAAAATTAAAAAGCTGGTTCAAATAAAATATTTTCATTTACTTGGTAAACTCTAAGAACATTTACATAATTC
>JASAND010023293.1:0-14627 GCA_030248195.1 Trissonchulus latispiculum
ATATATATATATTAGGGATCGACCGGAATTCCGGTTCCGGTTCCGGTACTTTTTGGTTCCGGTTCCGGTTCCGGTTTTTGAAAACGTACCGGAACCGGAACCAATTTTAGCGTATTATCAAAAGTGAAATTTTATAAAAATTTTCAGAAATTTTGTAAAATTTCTTTTAACATTTTGAAAAAATTGCGAATCTCTTGTAAGCAGAATATTATTTTCTCAAAAATTTTCGCCTGCGGCGCTATTGCATTATTACTCAAATTAGAATGTTTAGATTTATTAATAATGATTTAGTACCTTATCGTTAATTTATTATTATGAATATTAATTACGTATATATATGATCAAAATATTACGCATAATATATATATATATAATTTAGAAATTCAAAATAGAGCACAAGCCCGCCGATTCGATTGCTATTAGACTCAGGGTTTTTTTGGTCGCGGACAAGTGTGCATTTTTTGTGCATTTTTAAAAAATAGTGTGCATTTTGGAAAAAATGTGTGCATTTTTAAAAATTGCTTATTTTGAACTATAACGTACATTTTTGGCCGTAAATTTGTATTCTACCTATTTTTGGCTTTAACTGGAATCCCACACTTTATATATATAGTTGATGTTTTAATCATGATTTTAGATCTTAACTGGTTAGCACACGTGTATACTGATATTTACGGAAATGCATAACTAACAAATTAACGTATATAGGTGTCGGGTTTCGACATCTGCAATGCAGTAAACCTATTAACTATATATACATATATACAAGCTAAAATTTGTGAAGAACATAAAATCAAGATAGGGTTGTCAATTTACTGCCAAATTATACGTACTTATATATATAATTATGTATATATAATTCAAGAATTTCAAAGTTCAAAGAAATTGCGGATTGATGTAATTCAGCCCCGCTAATATCTATATAAAGAAGAAATTTGATCGAAACTCGATGCCGGGGGGTCTTGGGGACGGAGTCCCCCAGAAGCTGAGAATTTTTTGGAATTTTGGACACGAAAGAAATTTTTATGAACAATTTCTTACCGTTTTAACTGATTAATAAACGGAAATGAGAGCTAGCATTGTACGCGAGGAACCGTTGTAGAGGAAGAAAATGTAAAGAAATAGTTTAAGAGAAATTGGCTTCAGCCGTTTATTTTTGACGATGAAGGAACGCACAGTATATATAATATATATAAATACTTACAACCTATAGCAAAAATATTTCAATAACTAATTAGTGGCTTTAGTAAAGAAGAATAAAACAAAGTAAGGTCGTTGCGGCCATGCCATGACCGAAAAATAGTAAGGGAAGCGGGGGTCTGGGGGCGGTAGCCCCCAGCTAAAAGCTAGAGCTTTTTTTAATATTTTAAGCACTTTGGAAATTTTTTAGAGCATTTTGTGGTTAGCGGAAGCAAAATTTGACTGTGCATTTATGTGTGCATTTTTAAATTTGAGTGTGCATTTTGGAAAAAAGTGTGCATATGCACAATAAAATGCACAAAAACAAACACAATTTTTTATATTTTGTGTTTTGAAAATGCTGAAACTTTTCTTGGAGCTCTAGGAAAGTCGTATATAATTTCTAATTATTACTAGAAATCGTCAGGTAACTCAGATAAAAACTAAACATGTTTCTGGCTTATTTTGCCGAAAGCTCGCTCGCAGGCATTTCGTGGAATCAATTTCTACCAATTTATTTCAATTAATTTAATATTCAGTTTAACTAAGAAATTAATTTTTATTTGCCTGCCAGTAAATTTCCTTTAGAAGTAAAATTGCATTCGATTAAGTCATTCATCGAAATTCGATGTAATAAAGTAGATAAAATAAAACCTTTTGTGTCGAGCATGTGCTCGAATAATCGTAAACATATATAGACAATATGTTCACAATTTATTCATACCGTGTATATATAATTAATGTTTTAAATCTATATATAGTAATTATATAAAGTTTAACTATATAATAAGACAAAATTCTCATAATAAATTGCAAGTTTCGTATTCGTGCATTGATAATATAGAAAATATTATTTTAGAAAGCTATTACAATGTTGTAGTAGCTACAAAAAAGCGAAAAATCGTGAAAAAATTGTCCAAAACGCCAGAAAAAATTTTCGATTTTTGTAGTGTTAAAGAGCTGGTTTCGGTTCCGGTTTTTTAAAGCCAATTCCGGTTCCGGTTCCGGTTTTTTGAAGTTCCGGTCGATCCCTAATATATATATATATATATATATATATATATATATTATATATATATATACATATATACACAAGAAAACAAAATGCTCCTTCGTCCCATGTAAAATACATAATTCCCAAAAGGCAGGTTGTACAGTAGAAGACAAGAGCCAACCTGTAAAATATATGAGTGGAGTGGGGTTGTAAAGGAATGAAGACAAGCTGTAACGGCCAACCATATGAGCCTATCCTATAACAAGGCACATTAGAATTGTGATGGTAATAATGATTTGACAACAAATGACAATTTTGATGAATATTGTATATATATAGTATATATATATATATATATATATCTATCTTATTGTGATGATCAGAGTTTGGTACCAACTACATATTATATAGCGCGGCGGGACAAAACCCAAATTTTCGAATTTTGGCTGTAACTTTTTTATTAAGCGACAAATCGAAAATCTAACAATAAGTACCATGAGTCCTTGCGAAGAGCTTCAAAATGAGCCATAAAACGTCTCTCTATCACCTACGGTTGGTGAGAAATTTTCGACCAAACCGATGGGAAAAAACCCACGGGCGGGAAAAAAACCCAGCCGAATTTTTGCTGCAAGCACGCCAGAACGGTTTTGACTATACCATTCGAAAGAGCGGGTCATTTTTAGTACATCTGAATCATAAAATATCAATATTTTTGCAAAAAATCATGTAAAATTGACTTTTCAAGATTTCGTATGTTTATTAACACGTAAACATAGGCAAATTTTGGAAATTTTTGAAATTCGCTTAATTTTTGCAGTTTTAGCATCCTATCACATAGAAAACGTGTTTTTATTGCATTTAAAGCCATACCCGACCTATTTTATTGAAAAATTAGCGGTTTTTGGCGAAATTTGAAAATTTGGCTTGAAATGGCACCATCTCAGATTTTGGCCACCTGGACCTCACATAGAAGGTCGAACCTAGGTAAATTCTATACCAAATAAATCAGGAGGCTCTACTGAGCTAAGAACCGTTAAGCTAAACCGTTAAAAACGCGTTAATACTGCGAAAAGCGAATTTCGGGAGAAACAAAGATTAAAAAACCACACATTTCTTAAAAAATACAATAAGGCACAGGTGGAATTTTTTAAAAAACCCTGTTTGGATGAGAATATAAGAACGGGACAGGTTTAACCACTAGCGTTGCCAAAACGTATTTGGGGAGGTGGAGATCTGCACCCATACGCGGATTAACAGCAATTGTGTAAATTTTCGTGAAACACCTATATATATGTACAGCATTGTACGAAATCTAAGTCACCTATTAATGCATACTTCTGGGTCTTTTAAGGCGTGGTAAAAAAGGGAATGCAATGGGGGGTCCTACCAGAAAGGCCCCAGAAACAGGATCACCAAGGAAAGGACATAGGATAAGAAAGATAACTCAACGGTCTTTTAAGGGCTGGTAAAAAAAGGAGATGTTATGGGGGGGGGCTTTCCAGGCTGCGCACAAGGCCCTACCTGAAAGGCCCCAGAAACAGCAGCAGCAAGAAAAGGACATAGACTAACAAAGTAAACTCAACTTCGGGGGAAACGACGCGGCCTGGCATTTCTGTGGAAGGGAACGCGGGGGGCGCACCTTCCGGGTTCCTCGACCACTTTGTCGGAACCCCCTCCCCCCCATCCCCTCACTTAAATAAGGAGGGGGGGCGCCCAAAAGCTGCGAAAAAAATTCGGATATAGAACAAGTTACAGTGACACAATTGCTAGCCTGTTACGAACTTTAAAGTGCATAGAAAGTAGAAATTACATAGAAATCTTTGAGATCTCCATTATAACCAAAAGTTTTCGGAAAAAAAACGGTATACTTTAACCTTGGGCTCGCACCCCGCATCTCCGACCCTCCCCCTATCCACCTACCCGAACCCTAGGAAGGGGCTTTTAAAACTGAAAAACACAGCAGGGGGCCGTGGAAAGAGGTCCTAATATCCGACCCCCCCAAGAAAAATTCTCGCGAGAAAGCCAAGTCTTTAATACAGTTCACCCTGTAGTTAACACACTCACCCGTCAGTCCAATGTAGACTGACAAATTCTGTGACGACAGTGCTGAAACTTCGACGTATCAGATCTCGTGACGTGTGCGCGTTTTCGCCTGCCGTAGCACACACATGTTGCTCGGATCCCAAAAGGAGGATACTGAAAAATTAATGTAAATACAGGGGCACAGTTTCACGGTGGGTGAATACACCCGTGTCCTTAAGGTTGTGGTTTCATTTAGTGTAAATTTGTACCTATAAGCTTAAACTCTTTATGAAAATACATGAAACTTTCCTAATATGCAATTTTGGCGCTCTTTAACATTCTGGGATCAGTCCCACATTTTTAGGCGAAAAGACTAGAAATTTTCGTTTCTTGACATTATAATCTTAGTCGATAGTAGATACATCAGATTGGTTGGTATGGTTATTATGGGTGGAAAGAGGGTACGAACACAAAAATGCTAGCTTGTACAACCTCCTAACTATCTGTAATGGTTGAGTCAGAATAAGCCAACCACGAATTTTGGGGTAAAAAACGGCCATTTTCGAGGAAACCTTTTTGATAAATCAATGCCAAATTATAGGAGGATTAGCTGGAGTACTGAGGATTGTTGAGCCAAATGCAAACAATTTCCCTCGGCCCATATGTCCTTCACATCATGGCACAAGAAAAAAGTTTGGCCGATTATACAGATAGGATAAAACGATGTTAGAAAATTTTCGGTCAACATTCGGCCTACCATATATCAGTAAGCCAGAAACTTCTTGCTAGGGTTGTGATAATTTTGCTAGTTTCCTAAGCACACGGGAATGTACAGGTAACATGCATTAGAATTATGTATAAAATTCTTTTCAACTCACAAAATAGCACAAGTTCTAGCATTTAACCAACCACCACAAAAGGATTGCACAAAAGGCTACCACCACCTTGAGTCCCCGCCGAAACCTTCGCTATCAACGAAATACAAGTTTATTGTTGCAAATGGTTAACACAGTGCTCCCGGTTGAGAAAAGGATACCTGTCCTGGGACAGCGAATGGATAAGGGGATTGGGAGATCTCGTGATTCTGTATCCGTGTCTTTTCAGTATGGAGCAGCGTTCACGTAAAGTACGGTCCAGGAACCGTCACTTTCCGAGAGGTGGAGTGTAGATAGACCTGTGTAATCGACCATCCAAAACTGGCTCAACGTGGATAAGGATGTACTTACTTTTTGCTGAGTGTGTCGGAAGAAGCCAAGACAGGGGCATATTCGTCGACCAAATCCGCATAAGGAAATAAGGCGAGGAAAGAAATGGGGACTTTAGCAACGCGCAAATTCTGATATCCCTCGTTTAGCTGGCGAGAAGTAGTGGAATGGAACAGTTCCATGAGTACGTTACACCGTTTCACTGTGCCCAAGGACGACAAAGTGGTGTTCAACGGAGGGACATCCAGCATCAGGACACGCAGCCGCGTGTATCCATCTGAAATTACTAAACTACTTAGTAAGCGGACTGGGGTGACGGTGAATGTGAAGGAGCATCTAAACGGACATGCTTAAATTGTGCGTGCCAATGAAAGGCACACAGAAACGACTCTTACAGCGTCGATAAAAAGGGTTCATCGTAAAGCCGCTAAGGCGATTAGTGCGCTCACTTCAGTTTCGGAGGGACGAACCGAAACATGTTAAACAATTATCAACGCCGTTAGAGGTTGGCGAGTGCAAACTATTCGGGGGAACCGGACGGAGTAGACCACGGAGGCGCCGAGCGGACACCAACTCTTCCGCCGTCAACTGCCATGTTCCCAAGGGGGGGAGGGGGTGGAAGTGGGGAGGGACCCCCCCGGCGAGGGTGACCCCCTCCTGTTGCGACCGCCCCTCCCCAAGACTAGGGGACATAATCCTACAGAAACCGAAAGTGTCAGGAAAAAAACGCAACAGACTAGAAGGCAGTCACAGGGATAAAAAAAATTCGTAGCAAAAACGCAGGTAAAAAGTAAGAATTCAAAGCTCAGCAGAAAAAAAACATAATCAGAAGCTGCTCAGCAACCCGCCCCCCCAGCCCGGCGGGAGCCCGTCCCCAGACAACCCCCCCTCTAGGCATGGTTGCCAAAAGAATTGGTAGGCCATGGCCGAGAATCCGAACACGTGAACCAACACCACGTGTCCCGCGGCAAAACGGAGTTTTTCCAGGACTACAAATGGTAGCCTTGCCTAAGGCACGTGTCCCAAAACCCCGTATCCTGCGGCTTTTTTCCTGGACTATAAAGCGCAACCACAACTAAGGCACACACCTGACGCATAGCGTGTAAAGCCGCCAAGGTAGGACTTAAACGAACGTGGTGGTTTAGCGAAGCAATGTAAGCACTATCGAGAACATCCAAAAGATGGCTACGACAGCAACTGCAGGGCCGCTGTGGACTGCGCGAAGTAGACAAGCAGATCAAATTTGTGGAGATCTTTACATCTGTGCGAGGAATCCACACAGGGGCACCTAAAAATGAATCAGACATATCTTGGTAGGATCTACTTTCTCGCGAACGTTCTGTTACATAGACGCACTGAAAAGGTTAGAACTGTCCGCACGGAATATGTGATAGAGACAGCAGAGTCTAAGTTCTAGTTGATCATTTATCGTTGCATTCTACCCAAGCAGTTATGCGCACACGACAGATAAATACCTGTCCCAAGGTAGAAGCGACGGCCAAGTGAGAAGCCAGAATGTGTGAGTACGACGCCTCGTTGCCACCTGTGAAAATAGAATAGAGATCTCCGACGGGAGTTCCTGCTAGAAATGAACTAATAGACATGTTGCGCCAGCACGCGTCTAAACTTTACTAAAACAGAGGTCGCAGACGGTGCTTGAATTAATCCCGTGCGAACAAACATGGTTAATTCACACATTAACAACTACGAGTGCTGGTATATTCGGGGGGACGTAGTGCAAAGATTTAAAATTGGTCAGAATGCCAAATTTTCTAACATTTTCCGGCTTGGCCGGAGATTTTCAGTCGATTTCTACCTATTTAAGCACAAAGTCCGCTTGTTTTGGGCAATTGCTGTAAAAAATAACGCAATTTTTAGCATGTTTTTGGAAAAAAAGTAGAAAATTTTTCGCCCCCCCCCAAAATGACTCGCCCAACCCCAAGATAAAGTCCCTAGAATAAGCCCAGCCCCCCGTCCTTCCATAACGCCGGAGTTGAAAATCAATTTAAAGGTTGAACGAATCCAGAAGGTGCTTACAACTGCAATATGCAAGTGCCATAAGTCACAAATAGCCAAATCCCACCCTCATCCAACCAAATTAGCCAGACTCCATCCTCACAAACGTTGAAGATTTAGCCTCAAAATTAGTAAAAATTCGTTTTTTTTGGAAAACATCGAAATCTCTGCAAGATGTCAAGTTTATTTCTAACAAATGAGCAAAACTGCTGCAATACAGGTAATTTTTAGTGGGAAATAACGGTTTTTCTAAAAACCGCAAATTTTATCAAAATTTTTGCCCCAAAGACTTGTCCCCCCTCCAAATTCTATTTTTCCGGGCCCCACTCCACCTATAAACGGCTGTCCCCGGCCCGAAAATTTTTAGTTCGAAACAACATTTTTTGCGATTACGGCCAGTGGGTGGACTCTCTCCTCCCCCCCCCTGCCCCCCCAAATAGATGCAGTGTTTTTTTTGCTCAAAAAGTGCGCAATGACACACTTTTTTTCTGAAATTAGCAAAAAAATTTGGGCTTGTGCGCACGCGTGCGCACTTTCTCTAGCGGAACAAAGGGAAAATTACTTAATATTAGTTGTTCAAAGTGCTCAGAAAAATTGCTTCTGGCTCTCAATCTCACAAAAACCTCTTATTTCTGGGGGCTCCGCCACCAGACCCCCGTCCTTACTTTTCTACAACTACTATAACGCTAAGTTATGACCAACATTCACGAAACATGCTAACATTAATATACAAACACCCGTGGCCTAATGTATGAGCTAATCTAGCTTGTGTATACTATGGCGCAACTCGCATTGCTCATGTTATGAAATAATTTTAATGTTTGTTTGGCAGTTTTTGGAAAACTTTACACACGTTAATATAATATAATTAATACAGAACAAACTTTCACAGGAGGTTTTGTCAGCGCTATGATTATGTGTTCTATCAGTGCTTTCTTTTCCTTTGACGCTTCAAAAAAGCATTTAAAAATAGATATGCCCCAGGCTGAGCCCTGAAAATTCAAAGTCATGGAAAAGTCAAAGATCGGAACCTTGAATCACTTTCTGAAACTACGTAATTTTCGATGAAATTTCAAACCAGCATTTATTTTTGTTTTTATTAAAAGCAGTGAGGGATTTTGAAATGAAAATAGCAAAAAATTGCCTATAGTTTTTATCATTTCGCTACATACATATACAGAAAACAAATTTACTAAACAAATAAAACTTTGAGAGTTACGTATGATAGTGAAATGTTTGCTATGTATTTTTGAAATCTATATAGTCAAGCGGGAAAAAAAACCCACTTTTCAGATTTTTGGCCAGAACTTTTTAATGGTTTGACATATCGAAATGCTGATTATACAGGTAGCTAGGCCTAGTCGTAAGCTTTCTTATGAGCTATAGAACACCTCTGTAGGGTGTGCCGTTAGCGAGAAAAATTGTCCCAAACTGGCGGGAAAAAAAACCCAATGCGGGAAAAAAAACCCATATGCGGGAAAAAAAAACCCACCCCAAAAAATTTTTGGCAAGCTGCCAGGAGCATTTCTAACCATTCCAAATGAAAGAGCGGGTTGTTTTTAGTACAACTGCATCAAAATATATTAGTTTTTGTATTAAAATTGAGGTCATATGGTCATTTGAAAATGTTGTATCTTTAACACATAAACATAGGCAAATTTTGGAAATTTTTTAAAATTGTTTATTTTCGGCAGTTTAAGCATCCTATCGTGTAGAAAACGTGTTTTTCTTGTATTTAGAGCAAACTAGACCCATTTTAAGGCAAAAATGAGCATTTTTGGTCAAAATTGAAATTTTGGCTTGAAATGGCACCGTGTCCGATTTAGACCCCCTGGACCACCCATAACAGTACGAACCCAGGTAAAACCTATACCAATTTAATCTATAGGCTCTAATAAACAAGTGTATGTATTGGTTTGACCTTTCCGGTCAATGGTTAGAAAAAGAATTTAATTTTGAAAAGTGGGTTTTTTTTCCCGCCGTGGGTTTTTTTTCCCGCCAACTCCAGGTCACCCCCAGGTCGCACCGGAGGGGTCAGAGCAGTGTGACATATATCATCATGAAGCGCAACAGATGCCCTACAGGTACATATAATCCGCTTTGGTCTAAGTCTTTCCAGTAGTTCAGGGTGGCCCGGCAAAGTTTGCCAAATTTCGGCACTTGGTCGGACCAAAATTTCCAAAAATTTCAAAGTCCCAAAAAATTTGCAGGGAAGCAGTGGGAGCAACCATAATACACCCTCCAGGGTTATTTTGGATGCTCTTCAAGATAGGCTATTAAAATCCTAGATAGCTCATACTGGTAAGCCCACACTGGGGGTGGGTTTTTTTTCCCGCATTGGCGAGTGGGTTTTTTTTCCCGCTTGACTATACATTGCTTCTGGGGGCTCAGCCTTCAGACCCCCCGTTCCGAAGTAGGTTGGGTTTCCTAATTCGCATTAAGTTCTGGCATCTTATATATAACCCGCTGCAGCTCTGAAAGTTGTAGTAAAGTCAGGTAATTACTAATAAATACGTACAAAACAGAAGTTTTATGCGAAATTCTAGCTTTTTTCCTGCTATGCGCACTTTTTTAGCAATTTGCGCAAAAAATTTTGGGGCAGTGTGCAGAAGAGAGCAAAAGTGTCCGAGCAAAAAAACACTGTCCCCACCTCTAAACGGCTGTCCGCTCCCACCCTAATTTCGGCTACCCCCTCCCCAACGTTTTGTCAAGGTACACCTATGCCTATGCTCAGTGCAGGGTTTTTTTGTGTAAAATACTGTGTATTTACACAAAAAAAATTAATTTACACAGTGAAAAACTAATTTACACAACAAAATACACAGCCAAATTTTCGAAAATTTTTACAAAAAGTGCTCTGAAAAAATAGTTTTCAAGACTTTAAGTTTTAAAAAAGCTCTAGCTTTTAACTGGGGGCTGCCGCCCCCAGACCCCCGCCTGTTTCCAATGGTTTAGAATGGTTTTCTGCATTTCTGCATCAACATGGTTATGGGTGTTTTATTCTCCTAAGTCTTAATGCTTCTACTTATACAGTTGCGTATAATATATTTTTGTACTGCGTGCGAATATTCGTAAATAGCTAGTATTTATTCGTATTTAACTATACATATGTTTTCTGAAGCTAGTATTATTCAATATGATTTCTTGTTTATCTCTTGTATATATAATAATAAAAGCAGCCAGAGCCTAAAAATAGTTGCCATACAACCCAAGAAATATTCAATACGAAAGCTAAAGGAAAACAACTTTTCAATGCCGTTTCTGCCGTTAATTTAAAAAATTTCTCAACTTCTGGGGGGCTCCGCCCCCCAGACCCCCCTCCGTTGTATAATTGTTTTCTGCATTGCGACATGATAATAGGTGTTCCATTGTTTCTGCAAGTATATACTTCTGCTTATCCAGTTGGGTATAATTTATTTACGTACAGCGTGCAAATATTAGTAAGACAGTATAGTATAGCTAGTACATATGTACGGTTCAATATCGTTTCTTGTACATATCATGTATCATAAAAAGCAGTGTGAGCCACAAAAAATTGTTGCTGTCTAGCACAATAAATATTCAAAACGAAAGCTAAAGGAATACAACTTTTCAATGCCGTTTCTGCCGTTAATTTAAAAAATTTCTCAACTTCTGGGGGGGCTCCGCCCCCCAGACCCCCTCCGTTGTATAATTGGTGTGTCTGTACTATATGGAGCCGTCCCCAGTAGCAGTTAAAGCATCGAACCTTAGTACGTGACCAGCAAGTTTGTGAAAAAATTATTCCAAAAAGTTGGAAAAATAAAGAAATCGTTTCAGTAGGCGAAGTGTTTTTTCAGAAATTTGAATTTGTCCAATCTTATTTTTGACATTAAATGAATTAATCTTTTTAAACATTTCCATTATGAATTCTGTTGCAATTTACAAAATTTTCTCAACTTCTGGGGGGCTCCGTCCTCCAGACCCCACGCGTGGCTTCTTTCGACATGTTACACAAGTGCAGTTGGCATAACTTTGGCTTGATTGATCCGAAAATAACATTGTAGCAAGAAAATAACGTCTAAATGTATTTTATTTTATATTACAGTTGAAAAACGACACTTTTAAATTTTACACAGCTTCAAACAAAAATACACAGTGAAATTTAAATTTACACAAGATTTACACAGGTCCGATTTTGAAAAAAAACCCTGGCTCAGTGGACGGGCCCGAAAATGTTTAGTTCGAAACAACGTTTTTTGCAACGCACCCCCCCCCCCCCCCGGCCGTTGGTGTATATACCTGGGGGGGGGGAGAAAAAATGAAGAAATACTGCAAAATATTAGCGAATAGCCCCCATCAAGCCTGATTTGAACGTTCCCCCCCAGACAGCTGGAACACCTATGGTCTTCGGTCTCTCCTCCCCCCCAAGGTTTTTTTAGGCCATAGCTTAGGCCATGGCCTAAATTTATGAGTCGATGGCCTAAAGAATTTTGGCCGTTGAGGCCAGTTGGCCTAAATTTTTCGACGAAAACCCAGTTAAATTTTATTGATTTTTAATTAAAAACAACAATTTTCTAAAAAAATTTTCGCGCCGTCGGCGCGAATTTATAGATTTTCCCTAGTATTTCTGGGCTACGCCAGCCGCCCGCTAGTTACATTATCAATTCGCACTTATAAATACACATTCAAGTTATAATTTCATTTACTATTATAAGGATTTCATCGAAGAAATTCTATTTTAGTATCTAGTTTAACTTTATTTCTATTACATAGTTTAATTTTTTCTTTCTTTGGTTCATACTCGTATGATTCTACCTGTTTTAATTTTCAATAAAAATTCATTAATTTATTAACAAGTAACAAAAATGCTCCGCACAAAAGGGGATAATATGTGTGTTGGGCCTATGTCTGTCGTTTAAATTCCGGTTGAGAAAGCAAGTATATAAATCCGACACAGCAAGTTTGGGTGGGTGGTTCTATGGCGAAAGTTGTTCAGTTCGATGAGGGCCTTCATTTGACTCGAAATTTGACCACTTTTGAAAATTTTAATTTTTGACCCAAAATCGCCTAAGTCCCCACCCCACCCCACCACAGGCCTCTACAGCCACTTTAGGTACGCACTTCTATGACAAAAGTTGCTCAGTTCGATGCGGGCTTTCATTTGGTACCAAATTTGACCACTTTTGAAAATTTTAATTTTTAACCAAAATCGCCTAAGTCCCCAAACCACCCCACCACAGCCCTCTACAGCCACTTTAGGTACGCACTTCTATGACAAAAGTTGCTCAGTTCGATGCGGGCTTTCATTTGGTACCAAATTTGACCACTTTTGAAAATTTTAATTTTTGACCCAAAATCGCCTAAGTCCCCACCCCACCCCACCACAGGCCTCTACAGCCACTTTAGGTACGCACTTCTATGACAAAAGTTGCTCAGTTCGATGCGGGCTTTCATTTGGTACCAAATTTGACCACTTTTGAAAATTTTAATTTTTAACCAAAATCGCCTAAGTCCCCACCCCACCACAGCCCTCTACAGCCACTTTAGGTACGCACTTCTATGACAAAAGTTTCTCAGTTCGATGCGGGCTTTCATTTGGTACCAAATTTGACCACATTTGAAAATTTTAATTTTTGACCCAAAATCGCCTATATAAGTCCCCACCCCACCCCACCACAGCCCTCTACAGCCACTTTAGGTACGCACTTCTATGACAAAAGTTGTTCAGCTCACTTAGGGCTTTCATTTGGTACCAAATTTGACCACTTTTGAAAAATTTTATTTTTGACCACTCGCCTACCCGATTTACCCTTCAAACGGCAAAGTGGAGCCAGTCCAGCAAAATGGGTGGGTCGGACGGCAAAACGGACTCCGGGAATCAGCTGGGCGCACCAGAAAACCTCTATGGACAAAGTTTTGAGAGGCTATGCACAGTCCTATATGGTGTTCCTGTAAGTCGGTACCGACTTGACCCTCCCGACAGCAAAGTGGAACCAGCCCAGCAAAATGGGTGGGTCGGACGGCAAAACGGACACCGGAAATGAGCTGGGCGCACCAGAAAACCCCTATGGACAAAGTTTTGAGAGGCTATGCACAGTCCTATATGGTGTTCTTGGAAGTCGGTACCGACTTGACCCTCTCGACAGCAAAGTGGAACCAGCCCAGCAATATGGGTGGGTCCGACGGCAAAACTGCTTACGGGAATCAATTCGCCGTGCCAGAAAACCTTTGTATGAAAGAATTGAGCTTTCTAAGTTGAATACACAGCGAGAAATTTTCATTTTTCATTTTCATTTTTCAAATTTTCACCATTTTTGACCGGCCACAGTGGTCGCATGGGAAGTGATAGAGAAACGAGACTTAGCTATTTAGTTAGTTCAATATATGTAGTTTCTGAATATAAAATGAAATCGGCTCCAGCTCTTAACGTTCGAGCTGCGCAGCGACCACAAAAATGGTCACTTTTCGCTCTGAGCCGACTTTGCGGCGCCGCTGCGGCGCTGTGGCGCACCTGCGGCGCAAAAAAAGTAGCGATTCTTAAATGGCGCATGGGGTACTACCAGACCCTATACCCCTTTAGGTCCGGCCTCCGCTGCAGATTACGTGAAAGAGGCGGAAAGTCAGGACAATACGACCATTAAATAGGAGAAACCGGAAAAAAAACATCGCCGCCATAACCGGTCCGGGGCGCAACTTTTTAACGGAAAGTGATACGGGGCTGAAACTTCGCACACATACTAAACTCGATGTGCTCTACAATTTGCGCATGAAATCTGCGCAGGATCTGCGCAGGATTTTGGGCAGCCTCTGCGCAGCTTATTTTACGGTGTCTCCAGGGACTTTTGACACATATTATAGGGGTCGCTGCCGCGACCCCTATGATACTGTCGTGCACTATTATTTCTATGCTAACAAGGTTCTGTTTTTGCCATTTTAAGGTAAAAACGTAGTTTTTCTAGTGTGTTATACAGTGACGATGGCGATTTTTGTTGTTAAACAGCGATTTTTGAATATATAACGCGTGAATACTTGATAACTGTAATTTTAACAATGCGTACAATAACGCACAACCTAAAAATTAACAAAATTTGGATGGCCTAAGTTTTTTGGCTGAACAACTTTTGTCATAGAAGTGCGTACCTAAAGTGGCTGTAGAGGGCTGTGGTGGGGTGGGGTGGGGACTTATATAGGCGATTTTGGGTCAAAAATTAAAATTTTCAAATGTGGTCAAATTTGGTACCAAATGAAAG
>JASAND010023295.1:0-28522 GCA_030248195.1 Trissonchulus latispiculum
GTCCTGGACCGGTCAGGCGGCCGGGGGAACTGTAGCTGTGTTAGTTGGTGCACTCTCTAGCTTCCACCGTGCTGTATATATGTGCTGTCCCAAACACAGCACCGTCGATAACAAGTTATTCATTCGTCACTGGTATTTGAAATTCGGCATACAAATAGTTTAGGACATGACAAACTATTATAGATACATTTCGTATACTTATTACGATGTTACTATGTGGTTGCGCTGCAGTAGAGTGCTGCTGAAGTATAGCACGGCCTATAACTAGCTACAGGTAAGTTGCAATAGTCCGAAATTTTGCACACAAGTCTGGGTTTACTTTCCGGGGGGGGGGGGGGGGGGGGGCGCCCCCCTCCACTTTTCGGGTCCCCCCCACTCGACCTCTTCCCCCCAACTCCGCCCCACCCCCACTTTTTTGGGCTTCCCCCCCACTCACCCTAAGGTGCCCAGAAAATGCCAAATTTTTAGGATTTTTGGTCAAAATTTTCAACATTTTTCCGGTCAATCGTCTTTTTTGTTGCTAAAACTCAATTTTTGAGCACTTTTAAGCTTAGTTATAGCAGTATATGTCGAAAACAGGCTTTTTATACGGTATTTTTGGAATTTTTAGCCCATTTTATTCCCCCCACTTTTCGACCTCCCCCCCCCCACTAGTGGGGGGGCTCCCCCCCCACTTTTTTCGCCTAAAGTAAATCCAGCAAGTGCATTGCAAATTGTGCCGTATGAGTTTCCTTCCCCGACAGTAAAGTTTGCATCTGGTTGCGCTGCAGTAGAGTGCTGCTGAAGCACAGCACGGCCTATAACTAGCTACAGATGAGTTGCAATTGTCAGAAATCTTGCACACAAGTGCGGCAGAGCATTGCAAATCGAGTTTTATGAGTTTCCTTCACTGACAGTAAAGTTTGCATTTGGTTGCGCTGTAGTAGAGTGCTATATGCTAAATACAGTATATAACTAAAACTATTGCAGCCATGGGTACTGGATGGTGGATTTCTGTCAAAATAGAGAATAAGGAAGAACTTGGAACTTTTCAAACTTCTTTGTCTGTACTTTCGGTTGACGATTAATGATTGGCGGAATTTTTAAGTTTCTTTCACACAGCTTTAAAGTTTTTGCTTTTTACTGAGAACCTTAAAAATTAAATAGGACAAGAATAAAAATGCTCCGGTGGAGCATGAAAAATGCAATATGGGTGACATTCGGTTGTAAATGGACAGAGGACTAGGTTTTAAAACGTTAATATGGGAGGGGCAGGTTGTAAATGCCTGGAGGACTAGGTTAAAAGCGCACTAATATGGACCAGCTTCGCTGAACAACCCATATTCGCGGTCACTCATGCTCCACTCCACATGACATACGAGTAATATCTATATTCTTCAGCTTTCAAAGCAAGCGGGACGATTTTGAAATATTAAAGCTTATTCCAAATAAACAATGCAGATCTGATAGAAAGGTGTTCAAGGTGTTTTTCTGCACTGTCAGCGCAGAATCTTGTATTAAGTTGATGCGAAAAGCAGTTGACATTATGTACGTGTATTATTAACCCTTTATGACTTTCCGTCCCTCAGGAAGGACAAAAGTTGATAGCATTTTTCAAAAGACTGGTTAAAGATATATACTTGGTTCATATTTTAAGCTGATTCTTGATTTATTAGGTTATATTGGAGCAGAGAATGGAGGCTTTCAAAGCTCTATACCTTGTTATAGAGGCCAAAATATCAGTTCTACCGACGTCAAAATCGATGATTTTGCTCAAACCAATGTTATTCTCTTATAGCTCCGTAGTTTGATTTGACATTCATTGTACATTATATTTTGGACTACGGAGAATCCAAAAATAGCGCTATTTTTGCACTATCTCTGCCCTATCTGTCATAAAATGGCTTTTAAAATTGTGCTCTGTAGGGCACAAACTGCAGAAAGGTTTGTCCTTCCCCTAGTACAGTCGGAATAAAACAGGCCATAGGTAGCGTTTCAAGGCAAATCGTTAGATAACCATAAATTACAACTTTCCAATTTTACACCAAAAACGATTGCAGACGTTTCTGCCTTATGATTTGTGCACTATAAATATAGTTTGCATATTCTATGGCTAAAATTGTGCTCAGAAATCATTCAGACATGTTAACACTACAGGAAATTATGCCAATTTTTAACAAAATTTGAAGTTGTGATAACTTCAGTACATCAGGCAGAATAGCTGCCAGGTGTTTAGATTTGCGTAATAATGTGTCTCCAAGTCGGATAAAACACTTTCAAAAAGTAATTAGTTGAAAATTTGCTGTTGGACGATGGGTCTGTTCTGAAAAAGTTGCAGTTGCTGTGGAGTAGCAGAATTAAAGCAACAACGTACTAGCAGGTAGAGCCCATTCAGTTACCCCCGGATATTACCCAAACTTATCTGCTAGGTCTCTGCAAAATTTTCTAAATGTTCCTTATTTAACAAAGTATTGTGACCGTCTGCGACTGACCTTTTCTCAGCCCAAAAGACATTTACTCAGGCTGTCACTAGCACTAACGTCCTCACAAACCTTGATACTAAGCTTCTCGGTCAGTTCATTTAATTGTGAAGCTAACTATTGCCATTACACTAATGGGGCTTTACTAAGTCCACATACGGAATAGTGAATGCGGGTGAGCATTTAACAATGCTGTTTCCTATGCAGATCTGTGTGAATGCTAGTAAAATCTAATTGGATCTTATAATATTTACTTCATATTACATTGTAATGATGTTTGCGGAAAATTTCGACCAAAACTGGTTTTAACCGGCCATGCCAAATCAGCCAGTGTCAGCTGTCATCCGCCAAAGTGCTTGAAGGCATATTTTGTCCTTTAGGAAGGATAAATTTTGACAACGTAAAAAACACATGTCCTACCTAGAGTACAATATAAACTAATTAAAATGTAATTAATTAGTGGTTCAATCCGAAAACCGACTGCATTTTTGGCAGTTTCTCACCAAGTGGGTTGTGGGACATATAGCAGTTTAAGCCTGTATATGCTAGTTCAGCGGGCACTCATAAAGGGTTAAGTTGTATAATAAGGAGCACGACCACATATATATACTTGTAGGCCATGCTGACAAATCGTACAATTTTCCGAAGAACTGCCAATAGCAATATATAGCAAGCAGCAGCCGAACCGAAACTCTGTACAGTTTTTGCGAATATGGGTTGTTCAGCGAAGCTGGTCCATATTAGTGCGCTTTTACCCTAGTCCTCCAGGCATTTACAACCTGCCCCTCCCATATTAACGTTTTAAAACCTAGTCCTCTGTCCATTCACAACCGAATGTCACCCATATTGCATTTTTCATGCTCCACCGGAGCATTTTTATTCTCGTATAGGTTTTACCTGGGTTCGTTCAACCATTAAAAACCTCAAAATATGCCAACTTTGAGCATTTTTGAAGCTTCTAGCTCGAAAATTTGATGCTATAATGTTCAAAGTTCTGACTTTGACGAAACTTTCTGACCAAAATTTAGCTGGCACCGTGCTCGTACGAGTCTCAAAGGCTCGCGCAGCGCCTTTTACACCCATATTATAGGGGATTACTATCGCGCCCCCCCCATAATTAAAGTCTGGGTCCTTCACTTGTAGGTGGTCTTTCAATGTTGGTTCCCTTAGTTTTCCTGTTTCTCAAATTAAAATCTTAAGTTTTGGACTTCAAATTTCTCCAGGTTTTTTTTAATTCTATCGAATTTGAATTACGTATATAAAAGCTTTCAGATGTCATGTCGTGGTCGTCAGTTCATTTTTCCGAAACTTTCGTTTTGTTTTCCTAGATCTGTTTTCTTCCGTCGTGTAGACAGTTTCTGTAAATATTTCCAGGCCTGTTCCTTCTTTGGCGTGACCGTAGCTCAGCGGCAGAGCAACCCAGACCTTCGAGTCTGGGGGGTCCCGGGTTCAAGTCCCGGCGGGCACTTCCTAAACAGGCTTGGGAATATGTTTCCTGTGTATATATAATATGATTTGGAGGAAAACTGATCTAGTTTATCTAAATTTTTTTCAAAAGATTTATTATATATATATATATATATATATATATCAATTAATAATTAATTAAACAGTTATAACAACAACATTTGCAAGTGTTATGGTAGCTGTCTGTTGCCGTTTTTGCTGCGATATCCGATCATTTCATGGATTCAGGTTGACATGAAATGCATATACGTATGTCCGATAAGCAGCTTTCTACTGAAAATTAAGGGCACCAAATTATTTAGCATTTCCAAAAATGTATATACAACCTTAATGCGTAAGAATTAGTGTCCAGCGGAACACCCGGGATCATTTTTAGAATATATATATACCCTGTTTTCCCCCACCGGTCTGTTTTTCTCCAAATGCCGAGGAGAAACAACACTCACAAAATCGATTATTGCTACAACTGTATATACAAGGGATCAGGCGTATTTCTATATATGAATCATTCTTAGAGAAGTAAGGGCGATATACACCATGGTGCAAACTTAAGGGGGGTCCATTTTTGGCCTATTTTTCGACCATCTCCGATTTTGCTAATTTTCACTATATATATATATTAGAGATGCACCGGGGCCGCCACTACCGGGGCCGGGGCCGGGACCTCATCGTAGCCCCGGCGGGGGCCACCTTGGCCCCGGGGCCGGGGGCGGGGCCTGGAAATTGGGGGTCCAAATCGAAAAATTTCAAAAATTTTCTGGAAAATTTAAATTTTGCAATAATTTTTGATATACAAACGTTACTATCGTTATTTTCAATCATATCGGTGGGAAAACAAACGATTTGTAACACTTTTTGACTTTTGAAAATTCAAAATTTTGGTCAAAAAATGTCAAAAATTTACAAAATTTTGCTAATTTTTGGCCCCGGTCAGTACCGGGGCCTGACCACCGGGGCCGGAGCCGGGGCCTGACTACCGGGGCCACGGCCAGGCCCCGGAGCATCCCTAATATATATATATTGTTCTCCGTTTGGTATATATATATATATATATACAGGCGCGTAGCCAGGGGGGGGGCAAGGGGGCATGCCCCCCCCGAAATTGGGTTGCCCCCCTGGAAATATCTGCCACCAGGAAATATTTATGACGCATACAGCAGCTGTTGACTGCGCTGAGCTTAGAAATTGATGAATATTAAACCAATTTAGAACTAAAATCCAAAATTTTTCGCGCCTCCTTTGGCGCGAATTATTATTTATTCGTCTTCAATTTTAAAATGTCATCAATTTGCGTAATCACAAAAAATAACCTGATCTTAGTTAGTATATATAATGCAGTAAAGTATGGTACTTTTTACCGTGTTTTGCTCAGAAAACACGTAAGTACATATGTACACACTTTTTCTGGAAAATAGAAAAAATGTTTGGCAACCGTGTAACGATATAGAAGTTAGCATTTGTTCATTCATTCACTTCCCTTACGATAAATTTCCGAATAGGCTTTCTGTTATTTAAGCCAAACTAATGTGCTGTTGATTATCCTACAGGAGGAAAAGTGAGCTCAGAAAAATTCATTTCAGGCAGCAAAAATAAAAAATTGTTCAACTTCTGGGGGACGGAGCCCCCCAGACCCCCCAATTGGTGTCAGTTGCTCAAATAATTCAAAGGGTGCATATAATTTCCTATATCTCTTAAAAATTGTTGTTTTGAAGCCCGGAAAAATAAGCTACCGCAATAAAATGCTTGCTGTTCAATTTTTAACTGCCACAGTTAAGTTTGAAAAATTTTGGCTTGCCCCCCCCGAAATTTTTTTCTGGCTACGCTAGTGTATATATATATATATATTAACGAGTTTTTGAAATTAAAGTTCGATCTCTTACGGCTCAGTAGTTATTTCACTTCAAAGTTGAGATCTCATGTGTTAAACATAGGAAATTGAAAAAGTTTCAATTTTTTGACTAGTGTCAAAAAATCTCGAAACTGGGCAAAGATTACAGGCATCATTTGGTTTTACCGTTAGAAACGTCTATTTATATACTGTGATTTGTTGGAATTAGATTTTTGATTTAGGTCTTTAAATTTTTAAAATAATTTTTGAAGTTTGCTGACTGTGAAATTTGACGTTTTTCGATGCTGACAAATTTATGACAAATAAATACTAGTACTGTATAGTCGACAGAACTGTATCATTAGTATGTTTTGTGAAACATCTTTTTTCATATTTTGAACTAAAGTATCCTCAGCGTTGGTGAAAAATACGTAGAAGGAGAAATTTCATCTTAGTATTTAACTTAAATTGTAATATCTTAGCCTACTTAACAGGCAGGCTAATTTATGTGTTAATCATATAGCCTGCAAAACTGTCAACTGTCCCTAGTGTACCCCCTCTACATAAATATGAGCCTATAATCTCAGGAAGGCTGAAAAAAAATCTTAGCCTGCCTAATAGGCAGGCTAAGACAGGCTAAGACATGTGTTAAACATATAGCCTGCAAACATGTCAAGACTCCCTAGTGTACCCCCCTCTATATATATGTGCGTAATGTCCATAGAATTCAGGAAAACCCTTAGCCTGCCTAATAGGCAGGCTAAGACAGGCTAAGACATGTGTTAAACATATAGCCTGCAAACATGTCAAGACTCCCTAGTGTACCCCCTCTCTATATATGTGCCTAATGTCCATAGAATACAGGAAAACCCTTAGCCTGCCTAATAGGCAGGCTAAGACAGGCTAAGACATGTGTTAAACATATAGCCTGCAAACATGTCAAGACTCCCTAGTGTACCCCCCTCTATATATATGTGCGTAATGTCGATAGAATTCAGGAAAACCCTTAGCCTGCCTAATAGGCAGGCTAAGACAAAAACCCTTAGCCTGCCTAATAGGCAGGCTAAGACAGGCTAAGACATGTGTTAAACATATAGCCTGCAAACATGTCAAGACTCCCTAGTGTACCCCCCTCTATATATATGTGCCTAATGTCCATAGAATACAGGAAAACCCTTAGCCTGCCTAATAGGCAGGCTAAGACAGGCTAAGACATGTGTTAAACATATAGCCTGCAAACATGTCAAGACTCCCTAGTGTACCCCCCTCTATATATATGTGCCTAATGTCCATAGAATACAGGAAAACCCTTAGCCTGCCTAATAGGCAGGCTAAGGCAGGCTAAGACATGTGTTAAACATATAGCCTGCAAACATGCCAAGACTCCCTAGTGTACCCCCCTCTATATATATGTGCCAAATGTCCATAGAATACAGAAAAACCCTTAGCCTGCCTAATAGGCAGGCTAAGGCAGGCTAAGACATGTGTTGATAATATAGCCGGCTATCGTGCCAAGTGTCCCTAGTGTACCACCCTCTCTGTATATGTGGGTAATGTCCATAGAATACAGAAAAACCCTTAGCCTGCCTAATAGGCAGGATAAGGCAGGCTAAGACATGTGTTAAACATATAGCCTGCAAACATGCCAAGACTCCCTAGTGTACCCCCCTCTATATATATGTGCCTAATGTCCATAGAATACAGAAAAACCCTTAGCCTGCCTAATAGGCAGGCTAAGGCAGGCTAAGACATGTGTTAAACATATAGCCTGCAAACATGCCAAGACTCCCTAGTGTACCCCCCTCTATATATATATATATATATATATATAGATACACATATCTATATATACATATATAAATATATGTATATATATATATATACACATATACATAAACACGTGTAAAAGCTAGCTACCCAAATCAAAATACACACATATAAAAAGCACACGGAGAGTACGCATGAAAAGGGGGCCGATATTGTTGACTTTTGTTTTGATTTACATCATTGCAATTTTAAACACAATTACAAAATTATACTATTAAATTGGTAATAATACTTACTTAGCATGTATTTCATACAAAAATAATTTATTCGGTTATTACAAATTGCAACCGGTCAACTTGTCGAAATAATTTTCGAAAATAAATAAATAAATCGAAAATTGCCGTGTTTATGATGCTTAGCAAATTCTCTAAACAATTATCGCTGAAGCAATTCTCTCTAAAGCAATTTCTCTCTAAAGCAAAATTTGAATGTTGGACTTTCTCACTTAAGCCAACTTTTGAAATAACGAATGCGCATTTTCTCACTAAAGCAATTCTCACTAAAGCAATTCTCGCTAATGAATGCACACGGAGGAGCAGTGCTATATAAAATTTTGCACTGGGCCCACTGTATCGCACTGAATAATTGCATATCGCAATTACCCGAGGCGTAGGCAAGGCTAAGGTGAATTTTCTCAACAACCGGAGGAGATGAGACTTAAATTTGATATTATTTGATTATTATTATTATTTGATATTTTATTTGGTGTTTTCCCATTACACAAACCGTCCCGTTACACAAACCAACAGTACCGTTACACAAACCGTAAGTCCCGTTACACAAACTAAAAGTGCCGTTACACAAACGAAAAGTGCCGTTACACAAACCAATAGTGCCGTTACACAAACCATTAACCTGTATTGTTTTAGCGCTCAATTGACACAAATTTTAAGTGTATTCTGAAATATCAGCAACCAAATGTAATATTACATAATTATGCCCAATCTTCAAAGAAGCTGAAGTGGCTTTAATTTTATACAAAACGCAACTGAACCGACCGTAACTAATTATGTTTCAATTAGTGGTGGATTCAAATAAAGTAGTAATGTCTTTACGGTTTTTGAGGAATTTCACCTCAAGGCTCACGTCCAATGACGTTTTAAAAATAGGAGTTTTAAAAGTTATCATATTTTCTCGGCTGCCAAAAAACTTTATTGAATCTGGGCAATAAATTATTATTGAATACATCAAATTATTGCTCGAATTTAAAGTGGGTCAATGTGGAATTATAATTTTAATTGAGGCCTAAATTTCTGGATTAGTTTTAAATATTTATAATTGACTTTGTATCAGTTTGCTTACAGTTAAATGTTTTGAAAGTAAGAAAATTCTACTTATCATTGTTAAAAACTAATTGTTACTTCCTAGTATTTAGAGGTGTGAGGTTTGTGTAACGGGAAAGACGGTTTGTGTAACGGGAAAACCGGTTTGTGTAGTGGGAAAACCGGTTTGTGTAACGAGACTGAAGGTTTGTGTAACGGCACTAAAGTTTGTGTATCGGAACCTCTCGGTTTGTGTAACGGCACCACATCTTTTATATTAATTTTACACAACCTTTGAGCTATCTCTTGTGTGGTCAAATCAGTATAAGCCAAAAACGATTTTGGGTGTTAAAAACTACCATTTTTGAGGAAATTAGTTGTGTCAAAATTACTGCCAAATTTTACGGAGAATTTCGAATTATTTATACTCAATCGATTTAGTCCTATCGCTTTACTTTCTACTCAATTTATACAATCTAATTGCACATTTTATTAATGCCTAAGCTGGAGTTCGTTGCTTTAAGCTAGAGATTTGGCCGACAAACGTATTTGGCAAAACTTCGATCATTTTATTTTAAACATCAATTTCTCAAAAACTACCCCATGGATTTGCGTAAGCTATGGCAGAAGGAAAAACGAAAAAGACCTTGAGACAAATCCATAAAATTTTCCTCGACCGACATGTCCTTCATATCACGGCACGGGAAAATTTTGCACCAATCTATAGTTTGAAAAATCGATACTCAAAGTTTGATGGTCTAGTTAGTATATATGTCAAAAAGTTTGCTCGTTTTTTGCAAATTTTGCTTTATTCGTATTGACTGATTATAAGCTTTGAAACGGTGTGTCAAATTTTTCCAGCTCGCAAAATTGCGAAAGTTTATTGCGTTTCAAAATTCCCCTCACAAAAGGATACCACCACATTAAGAACTTACGACAATATTAAAATTTCAATGCTACAGCGATTGCACGGTCAAATACCGCAAGTGGGATTATATGGGATTGGAAAAAGTCAGTTCGGACAAATGGGATGGGATGGGACGGCGAATTTGAAAATCTGGTGGGATGGGATGGGATGGGATCAGAGAATTCGTCCCATTTGCCAACTCTGGTCTGTGCAGTCAGTGTATACCGTGCACCTATATTTTTAATATAATATCCGATTCAACAGTCAGCAATTGCACATTGCTCTCGGCCGGTAGCAGGGCTCTGGGTGCCCTACTAGTTTTCCGGACACCGGTCTAGTGAAAGTGTAGTTTGTGACTAAACACTACTCTCCTTTACTTCACGGCGGTGGCTTACGCAATTCTGTATTTATTGTATTGATAGGCGCATACAGCAGTACTATGCATAATTCCTTTGTAACTTGTTGGCTGTCCCAGACTCCACAGTAATTTAAAACAAATGCATGACAATGTCTAATAAGCTTGGCACATCCTCTGCACGCTAATAACTGATCCCCTCTACAAGTTGGTCTGTGGTGAATAAAACAAATTTCTCGCTATGTTTGGGTAATGCATACTTAGTTCAAATACAGCTTTAAAGGCTCGAAACGGTCACAAGATTTGCGCACACACGGCTTGTGTTTTCAAGCTCAATTTGCGGCGGGATGACTCACCATGGTCTAATTTATAGGGGGTCTCCCACCATTAGGCAAAAGATGGGCTACATGGCGTTACATAGTGAGTGTGGCACTTGTTATCACACTGTTTACTCTTACCGATATATATGTACAAAATGTTACCGAATTTTGTTATATATACCTTTTCTTTTAGTCACAGTGCACATTACTATAAAAATTCAATTGCAGAATTCAATGTAACGGCATGCAAAAAACAAATGCTGCAGACCCGAGACCGGTTTCTACTAGGTATTTACTTTACATCTGTTTCTTGCGTCTGTAACGAATGACACGGTACGTTTACCAAAAACTAGCCCAGGTTTTATCTCTGGTTTTGTTGGATAGATTCACCAGCTTTTGATTATGGTGACATGTTGCTGTGAGTGGGCTGAATGAGTTTTCAGTATGACTGAACGAGATAAAAAGAAAGGTATTTCTTCATTAGTGTGATTTCTGTTCATAAACTGTTACAATTGGCGGACAAAAACTATTACAGTTGTAGAATCAATAAATTATAGAAGAAACAGTAGAATCATATCAAACTCAAGCACCCTCCAACCAAGAAAACTTGGTAAACTTCATTAGCATATTTAATCCTTTGTTAGTGGGTTAGCCTAATATGTTCCCTGAGGTAGAGCACAATGAAAGATTAAGTTAACTGCAGCAAAAGGTGATGACGTGACCTCAAATCGGCCTTTAAATTTGAAGTATAAATAGTTGTTGGCCGGCCGGTGAATAATCCAGAACTTATTTAAACCTTCGTCCACTTGTTCCTAAAACTTTTATTGAAATTATGAAGTGACACTTATTTCATGAAGTATTTTTAAAGCAAAGTAAAGTAAAGTTTTGTTACATGGTGATTCACAAGACTATCCGCGCGGATACCCCCAATATTTCATTCAACCCCAGTATAGTCCATTCAAAATCAACACATAACCTTTGCATCTAAAACCCAGAACTGTGGGTCTAACGTGATGGCATATCTTCAGGATTTCCCTATACTCTGTTCTGCTTCATTGGTTTCGAATTTTGATTGGTCGTTAAATGTATTTAATTTCAGAGTTCCTGGTGAGGTCGGCAGCACTCGAAGCAAATCAGAAGCGAATCCATTGTTTAGCCGAGTTCATCGAAAGTGTGGAACTTATCATTGCTGGATGGAATTCCATTTCGGACAACTCCCCTTTATCAACGGTCCAGTGTTTCCCTCCAATCCCGGAAGCAACCTATTCCTATGGACAGATTTTCAGGGCAAAACAGGAGCATGGTCTGGAAGAAACTGGAAAAGGAAAGCAGAAAGCGAAACAGAATTCGAAAGAATTGCAAAGCGACAGTGCACTTTGCGGCTTTAGAGCGTCTCAGTTTGGGAGTCGATGGGAAGTGTATTCGAACGTTTTACTGCGATCATTGCTGAGCCGGTACTGTAGCCACGGTACACTATTTCATGGAATTAAATTTTACAAAAAGTACCCCACTTTTTACCAACAAGTCCTGTCTGAAGAGCTAGTGAGTTTGCTTGATAAAAAGGACATGGAAATGGACTTTCTATTTATCAGTCCTAGCCTTGTGATGATTATCGAATCCAAGACTTTCATGAAAAGCAGCGAATCACAGGAGAAAATACTAACGAAAGCAGTCGACCAGTGTAACAAGGATGCAGCTGTATTCGATTGTATGCTGAATACGATGGTGAACTCTATGTCCAGTTCCAGTGATTTAAGGGAACCAAAAGTTCCAGTTATTAAAGTGATTCTGCTTGCTTGTTACAATGTGAACGAGAACGGAGAAGCCGAAAGCGTTAATCTTCCCGAAAATTTACCATACCATTTATGCAAGGATGCAATTGTATTAACGGAAGATATTTTGCGGGATGATCAACTGAAAGCGAATTGGTGGCAGCAAAACATTAGTTTACAGCAAGGAAAACAAATTCGACTTAGCGAAATGCATTGCTCAAAATTGGTCACATTATATAAAGGTTTGCTTTCACTGAACATCGCCGGCAGTAAGAATATAACTTTTGAAGATTGGAAATTGCATGGACCGACTTCTGCTTTAAAAGCCAGTGACGCCAGAACAGGTCAAAAACTGCTGGAACCATGTTTAAAGAAATATACCGAAGGAGCTAATAATGTGGGATACTCGAAACGAAAAACCGCCGAGGATAAAGCTCAGTCTTGGACTAGTACGATTCGAATATTTCATCCTGACCAAACGCGGGTACTGAATGGACCGAGGCACCAGTTTATCACGGGTGGTCCGGGAACGGGAAAAACGCTACTGATTGTGGAAAAGATTTGCCAAATTCTAGAAACCGATGAAGAGTGTAGAATAATTATTTTCGGTATGGCGGGTGATAAGGACGGACAATTGTGGCCTTACTATCAACAACTATTTGAACAAAATTTGACTAAACCGATGATTGACAGAATCGAACCGGCTGGCGACTCGGAAACATGTATGCAGTTCCTAAATAGCCTTTCTGGAAAGGAGTCGGAATCATCAAAAAGTAGTACTCATTTATTTTTCGATGAATGCCAAGGCAGTCTTTTGATATCAGCACGATTTCGCTACATTAACAAACTGCTCAGCGTTTTTCTGGACTACGCAACCAATCGCAAGGATAGCTATCTATGGATTGCCGACACAACGCAGGAAGGCAGTTCTATTCACTTTCAAAGGGGAAAAGGTGTCAAAAAATGGCATCAACTTTTGAGACAGCTTCAGCAAGCGAAACTGCAATTTCAGTTTCGAAATCCGAACAGTATTCACAATGTTGTCAAAATGTGGATGCCGCGACTGCAGCGTGTAAGGCTTGAGCTAAGTCGAAGAGGAACAAGAAATTCGGAAATTATTGAACAATTCCTAAATGGGGAAACTTTTGATCTCAACGAGACTTCTGGTATTGATTATGCCTCAGGACATGAATGTTTACTTCCAAAAATTCGAGCAATTCGGTGTGACCGACCGGTCTTTCAAAGTCGCAGCAAAAGTAGCCTTATGATAGCCGCTGTAATCCAAGAAATTCTGTACTACTCTGGAAAATGTGATTCGATTTTACTATCAAAGCACCGACATTCGGAAAGGATATTCGGTGCAATTAGCGAAATGAATACGTCAAAGGAGCTTCACAATCTTAGTGCAGCCTTAGAGAAGTGTCTTGTGATAGATTCCCAAATGCACTCCCTTGAATTTAGTGCTGTCATTCTTATATTAGACAAGTATTCCGCTTTAGACGTTGTGCGGACCGCAACAACCGACGAATCACCGTTGCATAACGATGTTATCGTTAAGATGACCCGAAGTGTGTCCTATCTCAGCCTAATTGTATGCCATGAAGCTTTCTTGCCTCTGATGCAAAACCCTATCTCTGTCGATGAAGTTCAATTAGATGAAAGTTTATATCACCACTTTTTCCCAGAATGCCTTGATTCCGTTACCTTTTTTGGTATCGAAGATGTGAACGATTTCTTTGACATCCCTAACATTCGGCACTGGTTGGAAGATGTTCAAATAGACTGGAATATTAGGTACATCCAAAGATATTGTGAATCCTTTCTAAGATTAATTCTAACTGACGAGATTCGCCAAGAAGTTACCAAACGGGTTGGCCACAGAACTTCTGAACTACTGCGGCTGCTTCTCGCCGTTTGTATAGCACTTGAGAAGTCTGTAGAAGCCAGTGAACGTACAGAAACGGGTCCGTTTTCTGGTCTTTTTAGGTCACATTTATTAGATCGTTTGAAGGCAAAAATTCTGGCACATCGGTATACAAATACTCGATGGTTCAGTGTGGATATTAATGGTGAAGTTGCATTGAAAGACTGGATGAGCAAGGAAACTAAGAATTTGTGAAACTACTTAATTTACTGCCAGCAAGAATTACAACTTTTCCCTCGTTGAACCAAGTTTAGCTAGTCAACCCAGCTTTATAACAGGTGTATTAATCTGTTTATAAGCTGTTTGTTTTGCGTTTTAAGGGGGGCAATAAACGTTTGCCCCGAGCCCCGACTTTGTCCAATTGCCCTGCTTTTTGGCACAGATACAAATCTGAATTATTTGAATTTTTATTCAAGTTTCTTCCGATGTGGGATAATATGTGATTATATTTGATTTTCCGTAAACAAGTGGGATGGGATGGAATGGAATGAAAAATTTTTGAGTGGGATGGGATGGGATGACCCTTCGAAAAAAATCCCATTCGTCAACTCTGTTTTGGCACAGATACAAAGCATCGGCGTGGTATGCAAGAATATTGAGCACCAGTAGCCCAAAAATCGAAAATAAAATTTTAATAAAATGAAATAAAATAAAATTTAAAATTTTATTAATATATATTTGAACTGAGCGTGGTCGAAAATACGCTTAAAACTAATTTCAGCTCGATTACTGAAGATTCGACTGCAGAAGTGCAGAGGATGTCACGCTGAAAATATACATGAATCTGTCATACTCTTACATATGTATTATCAAGAGTACATAATAGATATCTATTATGTACTCTTGGTATTATGCAGTCTTGATATATGTTACTGGCCGGTAGTTGGCCGGCCAGCTATACTCAACTTAAACTGTTAAAACATACATAATTTAATTATATATGATACTGATTACATAACTTTCTGGGACAAAATATTGCATACAACAGTTCCTTGAGTGACTTAATGGCAAAATATGTGCGAATACATACGTAGTTATACCCGCGTTATAATATAAAACTTCTACGTAGGTATATTAGCGCTAAAATAGGCATTTGTGACATAAAAATATACTGCTATATAGACTACAACAAAAATAATTGAATCAATTAATTTATGGCTGAGAGGTTAACATGCATGCGTAGTAGCTATGAGTATCCATTGAGGAGGTGAGCCTCGAAATATTATCCAAATTTGTCGTCTCACAGCTGACCGGAATTTCACCGGACAAATCCGCCGGACGCAGGTGTTTCGGTTCGTGACGTTTCATGTGGAGAGCCAGGTGGTCTGAACGGGCAAAGCAACGATCGCATGTCTGCAAAAAGTGATGAAATTTTTAATTTAGTTTTATAGATTTAGTGGCATTGAAATTTACAGCCGTTTGGTTTTATCAAGAGTTTGTAATACCATGCCAGGCTATTATATTCTTGGTTTTATTGATACTATTCCTATCAGTCTCCAAAGAATCAGAAACCCTCAACGGCTAGTTAAAAATCAGCCGCCCAGGAAAGTCTCTACTTCTCACAGCCGATTCAATACCTAGATAACTCTCTTATATATCTCTTGATTTGAATCTTGAATTGTCTCTGGAATTGCAGTTTCTGCTGGACAGTGCACGTCGCACATAAATCCCGAAGTTTACACTCTAAACCAAACTGTCCAACGCAGGGATCGAACCCGATTTGGATGATCTGCAATCCAGCGAAAGCTCCACCAGTCAGCAAGTCCAGACATGACAATACTTTAGTGACCCGTGACCCTATCACGTAGAGAGAGAGGGAGCCGGTTTCAATTATCAAATTCTGTTCCAGTTCTGGTTCTACCTTCTGGTTTCCAGTTTCAGATACAAAATTTGTAGTTAATAAAAGTAGTTTAATGTTACGAGAACTTTGGAGCAGGTCCTCCATGTCTAATCAATGATGTAAAAAGATTGGATTTACCAAAATTGTATCTTGTAACATCTTGTAAGCTTAAAGCACTAGGAAGAGCTGAGTTTCTCACTCTTACTTTATAAACTCTTGATATTGCCTAGTTGTACAGTAAGATCGGTGTGTAATTAGAAACAGCATTTCTATCAAACGAAATCAGCAAATAAAGAAAATATAAAAAATGCCAAAAATACCAAAAATTTAGAAATTTACATTCACTGCATATTGCACTTTGCAATCACTCTTAAAAAACTCCTGTAGAAATTACAGGAATTCTTGTAGTTTTCTACAAAAGTGCTCCTGTGCAATCAGTCATTTAGTGGAGCTTCAGGTATTTTCCACAAAAGTAACTTTTGTATACCGGTCTCTGGAATAGTAAAAATACAAAAGTTTCCAGTGGAAAACATTAAGGAAACCTGTAGCTTTTTTACAGGTAATTTTCCTTTGGAAGATTAACAAAGCAACCTGTGGTACAAGGCTACATACAAGACAAAACCTATAAATTTTCACTGGAGCGACCTGTTGATGGAAAGGGGGAGCAGGTGCGGGGGGCGGCCGCTCCCAAAAATTTTCCGGCAGGAAGCGGCTGTTACAAAAAATCACCCACGGGATTTGAAAGACTGAAAATTTGAAAAATTTCAAAAAATTTCAGTCTTCAAAAACTATGATCACCGTCTCCGTTACTCAGTTTGCGGTATCAGCGTATCGAGTAATAACCTGTAGAGTAATCCTGTAAACCAGTGAAAACTATAGGTTTCGTTTGCATTGAATACTAGCCTAACTTGTAAACCCATTTTACCAAGGCTTATCCGGTAACGTTGTCAAGTAGAAATTACAGAACCTAAACTGTATTTTCTACAAAAGCTTTTGTATTTATCATCTACAAAAGTGATTCCCGTAGTTTCTACTGGAACATTTCTAAGAGTTCACAAAGAACTTGACCCATAAAATGTTTTAGTACCTTCTGGAAAAATTACCGTAGCTTCCATAAATTGCTTCCTAAAATGTTAAATAAAGTTAAAATCCTTTCAATTAAGAAACTGATTTCTGTAAACTTGAAAGTTATACTACATGAGCTGGAACACAATTCCATAAATTACTGAGTAGGTTTAAAAATATTATTAGTGGAAATGGCCACAAAAAATTTAGCTACGAACTGGAGGTTTAAGCGTCGAACCGGCCCTTCCAAAGTCCACGAGTTCCGATTCCGGTCAGTTTGCAACCGGTTCTAGTGGAATATGTAGCTCCCACTTCTACTATTTTATGCCTTCTTATGAAAAATGTAAATTGCCATTGATTTATACAAATATTCAGTCAATCATGTTTGTTAAGATTGATATGTAAATATTTATTTTAGCAAAATCAACTAGCCCGGAACACCTCGCATCTGTCGAATCTGCGAAATGATGTGCAGCGGTTGCGAAGCCTAAAAGCCTGTTCCGCCTGCTCCTCACGAAAGCTGCGGTTGCAGTCGGAAGCTAGCAAATTTCTTAGTTATTTATTGAAAATACTTGTCTTGCATTTTTAACAGTTTTTAATTTTGCTCCCTGTCGATTGCCTTGTTTTGTCTGTGCTTTCTCTTGTATAGAGTTTTGTAATAACAAGCAAATTTCATGTTGGTAGTCAATTGCTCTTCTGTGATAGTTGTATTGAAATTGTTACAGTTTTATAATTTGATAATTATTTGAAACCTGCTGTGTTCCGCATTAAACAGTGTCTGGTTCACTTTAGAACATAGGTGGTTCACTTTACAATTCCTGTGGTGCACTTTCCGAGCCGGTATTCCAAACTGCACCAGGAGGGGATTTTTTCACAAAAAAATCAGTTTCTCTCAAACTACACAGCCATATGACAAAATATTTGGCATAAGTATGCTTCTGACCGAGTATAATAAGTATGTAAAATCTTAAGTCGGAACTCTGAACGGTTAGAAAGCTCTAACTCTACGAAGTTGAAGGTGATCTTCCTGAAAGTGGTGCAAATAGTGCACAACCACTATACGCTGATTTCAACCTTTCGGAGTTTCGGAGTGAAGCTCTGATATTTTATTTGCCTGACAAGTCTAAGTGCCTCTCAACTAGCTCTGATTAGCTCATACGACACTAACTCAATGTAACCAAGAGTATATAATGAGGATCCTCATTATTACTCTTGATATTACAGTAGATCAAAACACATTACAAAAGACTAGCTAAATATTTTGCAATGCTTTTAAATATTTCACATACTGCTATTGCATTTTCTCACCATGCATTTGAATGGTTTGGCACCAGTATGCTTTCTGTAGTGCCGTGTAAGCTCATCCGATCTGGCAAAGCGCCACTGACAATTGGGCCACTGACACTGATAGGGCTTTTCTCCTACAAATAGAATAAAACAAATAGGTAATAATTTGAAGAAACGCCAAAACTAACATACAAATACGGGTTATACAGGGTAAACTTGGCAAGTATGGACGATAATCTTGTATGGACGAGGGGTCGGTTTTGGTGAGTAATGTACTCAATATTCGGCCAACTGAAAAATTGATAACATTATCGGAAAGCTGGTACCAAAATGGTTCTAATCAACTAAACTTCATCCGTTTAGAATGTTTCCATCGCTCCCTATTTATTTTTATCAAAATCGCATTTTGCTTGATTTTTCAATAATTCTTTAGCCTCAAGAAGTTGAATTTCAGCAGGTTAGCTGAGGAATCTCCTAGGATATACACGTAAATTTTGTGTTCATACATGCCAAGCAACATACAACAAAGATTCAGTGTTCATACAAGCCAAGTTGGAAAGCACGTAAGGTTAGCCTCAAGCATAGGTGTACCTTGAGAAAAAGTTGGGGGAGGGGGTAGCCGAAAGTAGGGTGGGTCAGCCGGTTTGAGGTGGGGTGGGGTCCCGAAAAATCGAATTTGGGCGGGGAGAAATTTTTCGGTCAAAATTTAGAAAAAATTCGCGAATTCGCTAAAAAACTTTATTTCCAACTGAAAATCAACAATCTTTCTTCATTTTTGCTCATTTAGTCGAAAAACTTGGCTTTTTGCAAAAAATTCGAATTTTTCCACAAAATTTCGAATTTTTACTAATTTTGAGGCAAAATTTTCAAAACTTTGAGGGTGGAGTCTGGAAAATTTGGGTGGGTGGGGTGGGGTCTGCCTCCAAAATTTTTAGGGTGGGGTCGGCTCTTTTCCATTTGGGGGGAGGGGTCCCCCCATTCCCCACCAGACACGTGCAGGAGTGGAAATTTTGCGGGGGTGAAGGACGGCCGAAGGCCGCCGAAAAACCGGAGTTTTTTGAGGGGGGTGAGGGGCCCCTCTGCAGGGGATGAGCTCAGGTCTGGGGAGGTGAACACCCCCCCCCCCCAATCCCCCCCCAAGCACACGTATGTTCCCCACCCCTCCCCAGGTACACCTATGGCCTCACTCAAGTCGACATAGTCCAATATTCCAAGTTTACCCTAACTGATGGATGTGAGCTGAGTTCAGTCGTAGTACGGACGGACCTATACCAAAATTGCCAATGTAGTTTTCTATTTTCCAGCTTCTAATTTTTTATTAATTTTTAGATTTCTAACATAATTCGCGAGTCTATCCACAATCGCCAACAGTATCAGAATTCGAATCAACACTACACATAAATTCAAATATATTTTTAGGTTTTGATCAATACGTCATACATATGCAGAGACCATAATCGTTCATAGTCCAGTAATCTCTTCGTCATATTCAACTTCAATTTATTTATTTGTTTACTAAGTTTTTATTTGCGGAGGTGTTCATTTGGGGTAGGGCCAGAATTAGGGTGTGCACGACTAGTTCCGCAATTTAACCCAAACAATTTAATTTAATTCGATGAAATATGACGTAACAGTCTGTGGGAAATATTCTATATTCTTTGCAGCAAAATTTGCTGAATTTCCAAATAAGTAGAAAAGATTAAAAAGTTAAGTTATTTGCGGTGACTCAAAATTCGCTTCTTTCTGAGACCTCATGCTGGTAAAACTAATTTCGACTATTCTTTCTTCGAAATACGTAATTAGCAGATTCTGAGAACAAAATTTTCCCCCAATATCTGATATCATAAGTTTAACCGGTTAAGCCAGTTTCTAGAACAGAAGAAGTTTGCTATTAATTTATTACATTTAAAGCGTTCTGGCTGATATTAATCACCATAGAATAGAGCAAATAGTTTACTATGTCTGTTTTAACTGTCTGCAGTGTAAATTTCAACCAGTTTTTCTCCAGTGGCAAAGTTGCCATTGAAAAATCTTTTTATTGATGAAAACTTCAAAAAAGTGGAACTGCTCCAGATCTTGTTTTAATATTTCGTGTCAAATGTCGATCATTAGTTGCACATTTTAAGTTACGTAACGAAGCGAACTTTCTCGGCGCTTGCTGGCTGAAACAGTGAAAAAGTTTAGGAATCAATTTCGGTTTGCAAATAACCGTTCGTTAGCGAACGGCGAATACGTACTGATCTGACGTTAGCAATATTATTAAATACTCTGCTTGTGATTAATAGTTTAGTTAATAGGATCTTCATATGTTTTGTAGCTAAGTATTAAGCTACTACAATAAATATCCATCTATGAATTTGAAAGCATGCGGTGGAGTGATTTGAGAAGTAAGCCAGCAGCACTAAGATTTTAATACATATTTTAATATGTGTACTCTTGATGCTATGTAACATATACTTCATGTTTAGGACTTTTCTGTTTTCGAAGAAAACTTTTTGACAGAGAGTATTCTTATTCTTTTAAAGACTAAATCAAACACCAGAAAAACCAAAACAAAGTCAAAACCTCAGATAAAACGGACTAATAAGTCGACAGATTAAAGTTTTTAATAACGCTTTCAGATTAAAAATTGCATTAAATGGTCACTGTATCAAACAAGTTAATTTTTATCAGTTTAATCAAGCATTAATTAAATAAAGGAATTAAATAATTAAATTTTAAAGCCTCTGAGTTAATTCCGTTTAATCCCGACGTTTTTAAGTAAGCCAAGAGTACGTGCACAATGATATCATTATGTACTCTTCATTAAACTAATGAAATAAATAGCGATAGAAAAAATTTCCTTCTGTCTAAGTGAGCACTGTATTATATATAATTAGCTTAATTTAATAATAATTTAATTTGTGATTTCATATTTTGCCTCAATTTAAGGGACAGCTCTAAAAGTCGCCAGTGATCCGATTATGACTTTTTATGATTAGTTTATGGTTTTTTGCTTTTAATTTAATTTTGCATTCATTCTATTTCATTTTTTACTTTATTACGTATCAGTTTAAGATTTTTCTTTCTCCAAAACAAAATATTCACTTCTACGAAACAAGCTAGCCGAAACAAGTTCGAAGGAGCGTTCTTATGTTTCATTTTGGTTCAGGTTTAGGAAGACAAATTACGATAATTCCATTAAAATTCAGGTAGACATTTTTGCTTACGTGGTATTTCATTAATTTCCGCTAACTTGCGTCAAAATATACTGGAATTAGAAATTACTGCAATGTGGAGATCTTAAATTTCTGCAATTTCTGGATGAGTGAGTAAGGCGAACAACTTGTTTCTTTTGTGGTCAAAATGCTAAATTTTATCAAACTTTCACATTTTTAAACAGTACAATTAGATTAATGCGATAACTGTTTTACTGCTTTGTTTTACAACTATTTACAAGAACTTTACTACCAGTATGTCGCCGTAACGGAAATTCCATTGAGAAAGATTTTCATTCACATCTACTGTCAATTTGCTGATTTTATCAAAGACCAGACAACTTTTATGTTGCCAAAAAATGCAGCACTTGACTCATCCTAGCAATTTTTTAGCAAAAGCTCCATTATTTTTCACAAGATTTGGCACTTGTCTTGTTTTTTGAGGCAAAAAGTGAAATTTGTTTTTGTAAACTTCCACCCTCAAACAAGAGTTTTTCTCAAAGTTCTTGGACACCGCCTGGACCTCAAGCTTGTCTGCGTGGAAGCCACCAGCGACGTTGGTTTCGCTTTCGTCTAGGCTTTGAAAATCGGGCAATTAATCTTCCGTAAACAAAGTGGGTAACAAATTATGGGGTTTAACTCAAATTTGAATCCAAGTGACACTATCAGTAGATTTTGGGTTAATGATAAAAGTGGACTACAAATTGCCAGCGGTCAAGTGACAGGGCCCTGCCTTGTACCAGGTAGCACTTACCCGTGTGAATTCGTTGGTGTGCCTTCAGATGCGAGCTTTTAGTGTAGACTTTTGTGCAACCTAAAACATAAATAAAAAATGGCATTTAAAACTGGCTCTAATTGTTGGTTATATCCTTGTAACAAAATGGCAGAAATGAGTGCGAAAGGAACACGCCCTGCTTTTCGAGAAATTGTTTCAATGATAAGAGTGTTTTTGAGAATTTTCAGAATTCAACAAAACAGCAGTCTCGAATTGTTCTGGCTACCGTAATCTATACTACCTAGAAATGAATATGTCGTGCAATTTAAGTATGCTGCAAAATTAATAAATTAGTTGAACAGTATACAGACAATTAAGATTTATCTCATTAAAACATATTCCCAAATGATTTGAAGAAAATTTTATTAACAGTATCTCACTTAAACAGATTGTATAGTCTGTAATTATACATAGCTAAATATTAAGGATCATATCAAGGAAGTCTCCTAAGCCGAATTGGTCAACTTCAAAAGCATACTGCCGACGACTGAAACAAGCTTAATCAAATCAGTTTAGAGGAAAAACTAGCATTGTTTATAAAATCCCATTAACCAGAAACATAAAAACCCATAAACCCTGAAAACTTAATGATTATGCTATATGTAAGTATTCAGTTTAATAAAGTTTCTAAATTTAAATAATTAGTCGTTCAAAGTTCAGTAAAATCAACCTGACTCGCCTGGAAAATCACAAAAATGAATTCTTCGCTTCTCCAGTTCCGGATTATTTCTGCGAGAATTTCTAGAGGTGGGAACTTTCTTAGGGTTCAGGGCGGATGGGGGATAGAAAACTTTATTGTGAATATTGGGAGGGAAAACGTGAGCCGACAATTCCTGGAGACTTTGCGCTGCCGCTTCCTCTGATCCCTGACGAGATAGGGATTTTGATTTTTGATTCTGATTTTGATTTTCCAGCGCAGCGTTGGCGGCAGCCTGTCTCACCAGATCAAGTCGGCTGGTGCTGGAGGTTTGATAGCCGCCAGACAGATAATGAAATTCGTTTTCTATCAAACTGTGAGGGTAGTTGGGAGAGTTGGGGGGCATTTGGCAGGGGGCAGAGTGGCACTGAGGTAGGTCCCAATTTCTGGGGGTCAGTTCAATCATAAACGGACTTCCCTGGGGTGGAGGGGGCGCTCTACCTGGGGGTGAGGTGTAGCACCCTCCCCCAGAATCCTCTATACTTTCCAGCTTCACCCGAGACAGATCCGGCAACGAAGAATCCCTATAGAGATAGTCCCCCGTGAAAACCTCTCCCGGCGATCCGGGACAGCTGGGCGGCTGGGAACTGTAGTCTGCCGTCAGCGGGGGACTACTGTAGAATCGATGCGTCGCCACGCTCAGGGGGACCGTATAATCAACTACATTCTGCTGGTGCGGTTGTTCGTGCTGCTGCTGCTGTTGTTGTTGCTGTTGTTGTTGTAAATTTTCTGGTAGTACAGCCTGAACTGGCAGGGAATTTGTGCGATTGATGGGGGCGGCTAGGCTTCGAAAATTGGGCTCAGCTGTGGTATTTTTGAAGAAATCTTCGACATGGGAGGCGCTCTCTCGTCTGGGTCCCTTGGCCTGCTGTCCGCCGGACCAGGACAGATATCGATTCAATTCCCGTTTCATTCGTTCGTTCTGAAAATTAAAAATTTAGCAAACAGTAAACTCAACGAATAATATTGATGGCAATAGATAAATTGACAGACTTAGTTTCATCTGTTACCATTAATGTGTAACTTAATGCTTTCTATCATTTTGAGTTTCAATTCATTCAGTTTCTCATTCCCGCACAAAAAAAAGAATTGAGCGTCATTAACAGACTATATAAAGGTTGATCTCTTCAAAAGCCCTCTCGGTGGTGCAATTTTCATAAATCTCTGATTAGAAAATCCTACCACTGTATCAAGTAGTTGCTAGCTAGCTAGATTTCTTTCCGTTTCAATTTCCATCAGAATTGTCATAGTAAGCAGTCTGGAAATGTGAATGAAACTTTCAAGGTAAAGCGGAGAGTACTATTTTGGGAAGAAGCATTCACAAACTTTGAAAAATGTTTACTGAAAGATTTAATGCTAGCATCAATTGTGTATACTGAAGATTAATGCAAAGAGATTTTGGCAGTCTTGCGACTTCAACCTTTACAGACTTATATGGCATAGTTTAGAAGCTTTGCACCATCTAAACATGGTTCTCTTTAAGGCCCGGAGTTATAGTTCCTACAGATCAGTAAATAAGGATTATAGATCTCTTAAACAAAGTAAAACACAGCTGAGTGCAATACTCTAAGTCACGACACGAGCAATAAGCATGTTTACGGTTTCCAAAATTTTTCAAAAAGTGCCTATTACTATTATTCAGTATTTTACAAATAGCTACGTATGTCATTTCTATTAATACACAATTAACAATGCTGATAATTACTTAATGGTGAAATTATCTACAACGCTAACCAAACAATGGAATCTTTTGTGACAATTTAATAGATATTTCCATACTTGTACAATTATGTTCCTAAACTTTTATGCCTGTCTCATTGATTACGGTAATCCCGTTCTCAGTTAATCCGATCTTTTTTATTTCGCCAGTCAAAAATTCAGTCGTCTACAGGTCTATAGAATTTCAGATACTAAACCATTGTAGGTATCGGATACGAGGACCAATTCCTTTGCTGGCAAATTTATAAAGTATTTCACTCACTTTAGTAATTTTTAACATTTTATAAGTTTTATTAGTATTGACTTAATTACCCCAGTGATGGTATGAAAGCTACCGTAGTCCTAAATTTTATGCAAACGTATAACCTTAACTGACCCACAAAATTTTCCCAGTATCACTTTTGAGTATGTTTATTTTTGAAGGGGCTAAAGTGGTCCTGAAATGAGAGAGAAAAGCTACCGACAAAATTAATCTTTATTTACCACTAACTGAAAGTGTAAACGAATTAAGACATTAGAAGCACTGATTCCCCTTTCCGGTGACTCAAAGCTCAGGCTCCCACTTGAAATTTTGAGGATATTAAAAAATTTTCACATCATTAAGTTTGGCTCTAAAGTTTTAATAAAAAACCAAAAATGCTAAGGAAAAAACTTTAATAACCTATAAAACTGAGAGAATTTGTTTTGATTGGGCATTTTTGCAAAGCAGTGAAAAATAATATTTTCGATGTCGTAGTGATAGGCTAAAGTTAATCCTGATTTCAAATTAGCCGTTCTAGTTTGACAGAGGAAGTAAATATTTAATTAACTTAATTTAATGTAGTGCTTGTATTTCCAATAATCCATGCTGCCTACTAGTGCCTTTGTCTGCCTTTTCCTTCAGATAAACACAACTTCAAAATAGAAAATCAAAATTAGAAAGCATCATAAAATTAATTTCCGCATTAGTGCTGTTCGCATAGAATAAAACAAAGACATAAATACTGCTATAAATGAAAAGGTATATAGTACGAAAATATAAAGAGAATAAAAAATAATTTTAATTGTTTGAAACTAAATAAAGTACAGAAAATTGTGTCGTGCCTTAACATCTAAACCTTGACAAACACATTAAAAATAAGTTAATATAATTTTATTTAAAATGGTCAAATTCACAGTTCCACTGAAATGTGATGGGTCAAAATCTCTTCCGCATTTCCAATAATTCTATATCGGCTTTTAGGTACATATTGTCGATTGTCGATTTCAACTCAAAACTTAAGAAGAATCGTCGGAGAAACCGAAAACTTTTCACTTAAATCTTTATTAAACTAAAAACTCAAAAAGATTTTAACGTATTTAACATTAAAATTGTTTAAGATGAAACTCGAGAATAATTTCTTTCCAAATAAAATTATTCCTAATTTCTAAGTTTCTTCGGACTCTACCATACCATCGTCCATCATAAGTTTTGGCGCTTCATGATAGCCTTTTCTCAACGGTGTCCTGATACTAATATTTGATCAGTTAGAGTCATAACAGAGGAGTAATACACTAGAAACATTATTGTAATAGTTCGATTTTGCTCTGAAACTTAGGAAGAAAAGTGAAGTGTTAATCTAATCAGATTATCATAATTGTTGGATTGTTTGCTCATAATTAGCTGTAAAGTAAATGAACAGAATGCTTCAGATTATCTTAACAACTTAATCACTAATAGTTTTAAATATTAATACAAAACAATATTTATTTAAGAAAAACAAACAATAAAAATACCTCCGCTCTGGCAACACAGTCAGGAACAATCTGATCTCCGTCAAAAACATCATCATTTAATTCCGATTCATTCACACAGGCTACGGCAGTGAGCATTATTTCAGATCGAATCTATAGAGGGGGGGGGTGATCGTAATAATTGTATTGTAATAATTACTGCAGCGAAAAGCAACTACAAGGTACCGTGCCGTCGTAAAAAAGGCTCACGACAACTGGCTTCGATTGCTGCAGTAATTTCGTTTGACAGTAGAAAAGAGCAACGATTAGTTTTAGCCTGAACAGCAGAAAACGATAATAAAACTAAAACCGCCTTCCAGCGATTTTGCTCAGAAAAACAAAAATCAGTTAAAACTTTTGTTGAATGAACTTTCCAGTCAAAACGCGTAGAACTAGTTTCTTCCCTTTCTTTCAAACTAATTCACCCACTAATTTAACGTGCCCATTCATCTTTTTGCTAAGTCAAGTTCGAGCGCTGATTGGCCAGACTTAGGGTTAATCTTAACTCTGATTGGCTGATGGGAGGCGGGAGGAAATAAGAGAAGTTTATTGAAGTTCTTTACCTTGTCTGAATGAGTGGTTCAGGAAGCCGAGAAAGCCACTTTAAAGCGTCAATAAGCCGCTTTCCCAGGACCATTAAAAGAGTGCTAAAACAATGAAAACTATCAAAATTTTTGGAGTTTGCATTTTATTATTTTGGTGTTTTCGTATTTTTGCAGAAACACCGTAGTACCTGTTTGCAGACTCTTGCAGGACATTTCAAAGCCCTGATAAATGAAGGCGCTATCAAATTTCACAGATGTTTGATTTAGGTTTATGGAGTTTTGAAATTCATATTCTTGCTCTCAAACAGACAGTTGAGGAAAATATTGTCTTTAAAATTGTACCTAGACTTGTAAGCTGGACACAACTGAAGAAATGCAAACTTTAGCACAAGTCAGTCCAAGAATTTTACTTCAATATTTTGGAATTCATAATTAAACAAGAAAAAGATAACGTACTTAAACAGCTCATCACGAATGTATCCTAATGTTCATTAGTCATGTTCAGTTCATGTTCAAGTTTCCTAGTGAAGACGGCGCGGACCCCTAAGGATGCTTGGGACAGTTTAAAGAACCATTATGAAAGGAGATCCCTTTCCAACAAACTGTATCTCAGGCAAAAGCTCTTCCGTCTTGCCATGGAGGAGGGTGAGGACATGTTAACTCACATAAACAGAATTAAAGATTTATCCGACCAATTTCGGCCATTGATGCCCCGGTCCCGGAGGATGATTTGGTGACCACCCTGCTGGCCAGCTTGCCGGACTCGTACGGGTATCTTATCACTGCCCTGGAGTCACGGAGCGATGACCTTACGATGGATTTCGTTCAGACCCGGTTTCTACATGAAGAATCTAAACGGAAAGAAAGTGAGTCAAAAAGTGAAAATCACTCTGAAAAAGCGTTCGTCCATAAAAAGCCCTTTCGAAAGGATGAAAAGCAAGCAAGAAAGGTCACTTGCTACAACTGCGGCAAAGCTGGTCATATCGCGAAAGATTGCTGGTATCGAAAGTTGTCCGGGGACTCCTGCACAGTTCTATGCTTCCGAGCAAAATGGGCCATTGATACCAGTTTTCAGCAGCACTGCTTGGTTTCATGCACAATAATGCGTTATATGCAAGCAAAATTTGTCAGTCTATTGTCTATGCTGCATTGCCTTAAAACGGAGAGAAACTTCTTCATTAGTACCAGAATTTCAAGTACTGCTTTATGGAGGAGTGAAACCTAGCCAGCAAAGATTACAGCTCTGATGTAGTTATTTATATTTCTTGGAAATTTTAGTTTCAATTACAATGTCTGGCACTGACCGTTGTAATTTGAAAATTTTCAGAAAAAATGTGTGAAATACATTAAAACTATTTCGAGGAACGTAATTAAATAAAGAAAAATTAACTTATTATTTATGGATTAGTTTTAGTATGAATCAGAATACTTGGTTTTTAGACAGAAACCGTATTGACTGACTGTTTAATTTTATTTAAAGATGAGATTCATTTGAAAGTTTGCTTTTCGAAAAATTAAAAAGAT
>JASAND010023296.1:0-12416 GCA_030248195.1 Trissonchulus latispiculum
GCTCTCTTTGTGATTTCAGAGAGCATTGTCATGATTTAACCGACTTAGATTTGCCCCTGTTATTGATTCTGCAACGGACGCGTGGGGCCATCAGAAAAAGAAGAAAGAAAAACGGTGGATTAGCCAGCTTTGTATGGACTATCCTCTCAATTTAAATTGGGAACATATCCTGCGTTTCAACAAGTCCCTCTACCCAAAGCTGAGACTGACATTGTTAGCATCCATTCTACCGAACACAGCAGTGCCCCCCAACCTTCCCAGGCCCCCCTTCCTCCAGGAAGTGCCCAACGTGCCCCGCTTTCCTCCCGGAAGTTCCCTACATGCCCCCTTTCCCCCAGGAAGTTCCCTACGTGTTCCTCTTCCTCCGGGGAGGAAGTGCCCAGAGTGCCCCCCTGTTCCTGAAGGAGCTATCGCCTGAACAACACCTTCCATTCGAATAAGTGAGTCCTTATAGACCCCAGGAACGTTTTGCATGAGTAATAGCCAGGAGAAACCAAAACGAACGGTGTTACATTAAAGCCACGTGGCTATGCATAACCTACACACAGTCAAGGAAGGACACTGTCTGCCAGTTTGCCTTCTCTGCTGCAGACTGGGCTGACAATAAGACATAGAGTTCGTCACCGGGACTGGTGGTGTTGCTTGGTGGTGGGGCTATAAGCTGCGCAGTAAGAAGCAAGCGGTGACGGCCCCATCCACAGTGGAGGCAGAATAATGTTGCCTTGTGCTCAGCCACGCCGTATGTGGTTACGGTGGCTAGTAGTATAGTGTCCGTTTTTCGCACCCCAATCATTGGATTGAGATATTCCCTCCCACCCATACAAGCTTCTTCAGACCGTCACATTCCTTCACTGTCTTAACACCTCTGGTCTGTTCACTCCGGTTCTCCGGTTACACTCCCTATCCCCACATCTAAATTCATTTAATAATATTCCTTAAACACTGAATTCCTTGAACTCCACTTTGCTTTAATATCCAACTTTATTTGACAACCCAAGTACCCTTCTCTATGATATAGCTGTCCTATTTCCATTCCGTCCCTCTGTGTTCTTCCCCCGGGGCTTGGGACCCGGCGTCGGCCCATTACCGGACTCCTACCTAATCTAACCTACCTAGCATACGTACCTTTACCTACTTAATCTATCGACTTGGCTCATCTGCAGTTTCTACCTAACTAACCTAGCTACAAGCCTAGAACACCTAGCTATCTAATCTACCACCTACGTACCTACATACCTATTTAGTCCGGCGCATGCAATATTTTTGTGTTTTTCTGTTTTTACTGTTTTTTGTATTTTTACATTTTATCTTCTTCTTCTTCTTCTTTTCCTTCATATGTCCGAGGGGTAAGTACAATATTATTTATCTAAGGGCACTGTAGTTACTCCATCCGCTTGCACTTTGCGTTTAGGGTACAAGTATGATAGTGCGTCTTTAGTTTGAAAGTATTGTATCATTTTATTGTCCATACCTCTAAGCCCCCCCCCCCCCCCCCCCCCCCCCCTATTCTCTCCTGACTTTGTGCATCCTGTTTTTAGTACGTCTTTAAAATCTTTCCAACTGTAATGGTTCAACTTTTTGCTCACTCCTTTATGACTCACCTTATTAGTTTCACCCCATGCAAAATAAGTTTTACTACAAAGAGCTATTATGCCTTCTCCCTTCCACTCTTCTTTAAATAGCCCAGGGATTCTTTTTTGACTAGGGTCCAGGACAAAGAAATCTTTTAGGGCAATTTTCCATGTGTCCTCATTTTCGGGTGGGACGCAGTCATTCAAATTTTTAGAGGAGCAAGCGAAGTAAAGGGAATCGGTATCCATTTGACATAGTTGGAAGGTTCCAGGGCGTAAGTTTGGTTTCAGACAATCATAGTAGAATTGGAGCATCCTTAATTTTGCGTATTGGTAGACAAAGAACCCCAACTAACTCAGGAAGTCTGTGGACAACTTTGGATTTTGCAGATTGAACTTCGTAAACCCCGTTTCCTAAATCATCTAACCTTCTAAATCTCCACCCGTTTACCTCTCTGCTTGCACTTGATCTTTGACAATATTTAACATCCATATGTTTTTCCACGTTCGTTATAGTTCTACCGTAATACGAATTTCCCAAAAGTTTAAACATTTCCCCCTTGACTGCTAAGTCTGGATCAGATCGGCTGCGACGGTGGTGGTAACCTCATCCCCCAGTTCTTTGAAACAAGGTTTGGTTGAATTCTCGCCTGGTAAATCTTTGTATTTTGAGCCGTGTTTAGATACCACTTAATCAGAGGAGTAGCTAGGAGAATTTTCTTCCCAAAGTAGCTGTCACCCCTTCAGCTGATTCATAGATCGTTTTCCTCACAAAACTTCCCTCATATGATCCCCGAATTTCCTCCACACTAGAAGGGGTTTCGGGGGGATTCTGCATTGCAAAAAAAAGCTGCGGAGTGCGTGAATTCAAGTAGACTAAGAAACTAGGACTCCAAAGTTATGAAAATTTCAATTTGCCAGAAGGGGACTCATAAAAAGTCAGTCCTTACGTTTGCTGAGATGATCGCTCAAGTTCAAGCTAACAGGTTATTTGGGCTAATTGAGGTGGATATAGAGGTGCCCGAGGACAAAAAGGACTACTTTGCAGAGATGACGCCTATTTTCAAAAATGTAGAAATTAGTAGGGAAGACATTGGGGATCATATGAGGAAGTTTTGTGAGGAAAATGATCTTATGAATCAACCGAGAAGGGGTTTAATTGGAAGCTACTTTGGAAAGAAAATTCTCCTAGCTACTCCTCTGATTAAGTGGTATCTAAAACACGGCCTCAAAATTACAAGGATTTACCAGGCAATAGAATACAAACCTAAGGCCTGTTTCAAAGAACTGGGGGATGAGGTTACCTACCACCGATCAGCAGCCGATTCCGATCCAGACTTAGCAGTCAAGGGGGAAATGTTTAAACTTTTGGGAAATTCGTATTACGGTAGAACTATAACGAACGTGGAAAAACATATGGATGTTAAATATTGTCAAAGATCAAGTGCAAGTAGAGAGGTTAACGGGTGGAGATTTAGAAGGTTAGATGATTTAGGAAACGGGGTTTACGAAGTTCAATCTGCAAAATCCAAAGTTGTCCACAGACTTCCTGAGTTAGTGGGGTTCTTTGTCTACCAATACGCAAAATTAAGGATGCTCCAATTCTACTATGATTGTCTGAAACCAAACTTACGCCCTGGAACCTTCCAACTATGTCAAATGGATACCGATTCCCTTTACTTCGCTTGCTCCTCTAAAAATTTGAATGACTGCGTCCCACCAGAAAATGAGGAAACATGGAAAATTGCCCTAAAAGATTTCTTCGTCCTAGACCCTACCCAAAAAAGAATGCCTGGGCTATTTAAAGAAGAGTGGAAGGGACAAGGCATAATAGCTCTTTGTAGTAAAACTTATTTCGCATGGGGTGGAACTAATAAGGTGAGTCATAAAGGAGTGAGCAAAAAGTTGAACCATTACAGTTGGAAAGATTTTAAAGACGTACTAAAAACAGGATGCACAAAGTCAGGAGAGAATAGGGGGCTTAGAGGTATGGACAATAAAATGATACAATACTTTCAAACTAAAGACGCACTATCATACTTGTATCCTAAACGCAAAGTGAAAGCAGACGGAGTAACTACAGTGCCCTTAGATAAATAATATTGTACTTACCCCTCGGACATAAGAAGGAAAAGAAGAAGAAGAAGAAGATAATGTAAAAATACAAAAAAAGTAAAAACAGAAAAAACACAAAAATATTGCATGCGCCGGACTAAATAGGTATGTAGGTACGTAGGTGGTAGATTAGATAGCTAGGTGTTCTAGGCTTGTAGCTAGGTTAGTTAGGTAGAAACTGTAGATGAGCCAAGTCGATAGATTAAGTAGGTAAAGGTACGTATGCTAGGTAGGTTAGATTAGGTAGGAGTCCGGTAATGGGCCGACGCCGGGTCCCAAGCCCCGGGGGAAGAACACAGAGGGACGGAATGGAAATAGGACAGCTATACCATAGAGAAGGGAACTTGGGTTGTCAAATAAAGCTGGATATTGAAGCAAAGGGGGAGTTCAAGAAATTTGGTGTTTAAGGAATATTATTAGATGAATTTAGATGTGGGGATCAGGGAGTGTAACCGGAGTAACCGGAGTGAACAGACCAGAGGTATTAAGACAGTGAAGGAATGTAACGGTATGAAGAAGCTTGTATGGGTGGGAGGGAATATCTCAATCCAATGATTGGGGTGCGAAAAACGGATACTATACTACTAACCACCGTAACCACATACGGCGTGGCTGAGCACAAGGCAACATTATTCTGCCTCCACTGTGGATAGGGCCGTCACCGCTTGCTTCTTACTGCGCCAGCTTATAGCCCCACCACCAAGCAACACCACCAGTCCCAGTGACAGACTTTCTGTCATCCTTATTGTCAGCCCAGTCTGCAGCAGAGAAACAAACTGGCAGACAGTGTCCTTCCTTGGCCTGTGTGTAGGTTATGCATAGCCACACGTGGCTTTAATATAACGCAAGATTCGTTTAGTAGCAGTCATATGGCTTTGGTTAAGACAGCAACAGTAGCGTGCAACTGAAATAGCAACATCCGGTCTAGTTGTGACGGCCAAGTACGAAAGACTTCCAACCAATGATTGATATTCTTTCTTGTCAACAACTTTGCTGATCCCATCATCTCGGACCAACCCTTGAGTTGGATCAGATGGAGTTGAAATTCCTTTGTCGCTTTTCTTGTCAAACTTTTCCAGTAGGTTTTCAATGAACTGTTTTTGATGCAAATGTAAGGCTCCATGTTTCTTGTCTTGAACAATGGAAATACACAAGTAATAATGAATTTCACCAAGATCTTTCAGCTTGAAACCTTGACTCAACTCTTGCTTGAGCTTTGTTAATTCGCCCTCCGTCTTTGTAGCTACTATCAAATTGTTCACATAGACGGATACAATAGCATGGATCTAGTTCTGACTGGGAAAACCCCATCTTTTTCGTGCGATCTGTGAAGGCTATATTCCAACAGCGTGGGGGATTGTTTAAGTCCGTAGAGTGACTTCTTAAGCTTGCACACTTTCTCCTGTTTGCCAGGAATCACATAGCAATCTAGTTGGCCATCTTATATTCAAGTGTACCATTAAGAAAGGCCGTGACAACGTCCGTTTGATGAACTAAAAATTCATGTTGAACTGCAAAAGACAATAGGGCTCTTATAGCGATGAAGGTGACAACCGGAGAGAAGGTTTCCTCATAATCAACTCCATATGTTTGAGCGAAACCTTTCGCTACCAGTCTTCCCTTGAACCTCTCCACCGTGCCGTGACCATGATGTTTGATCCGAAAACCCCATTTGAAGCTCACAGGCATTCGTACTTCAAGTAAGTCTACAAGCTCCCAAGTATTATTCTCTATTAGTGAGTTGTATTCGGAATCAGCAGCTTCTTTCCATTCGTCAGCGTATTCACTTTCCAAGGCATCTTTCATGGATATTGGCTCAGGAATGCAGTGTGTCCCCACAAGAGCAAAATGACTTTGTAGCATAGACAATTCATCAAGTGCATGCAACCCAAACTTCTCCTCGAATCTGGGATTGATCCTTTGTCCCTTGCCTTGTCTCTTGGATAGCTGTCGTCGCTATATCAGCTTGCCGACCACTGGAACCGATCCTGAAATTCCTTCATTAGAAGCTTCAGATTTGTCACCAGAAGCTACATCTCTGGGAGCTGTTTCCTGCCTCTCTTGCACTTCTTCATCATCTTCCTGACCTCTGTGTCTGGCCTTCTTGAGCTTCTTAGTCTTCAGTGTTGCCAATTGTATAATAGAAGTTGAGGTCTTGGCTTCGTCAAAAACCACATCTCGCCTGACAACAACTCTTTTCCTTTTTTCATCATAAAGTTGGGATTCTTTGACTCCGAGAGCTTAATCAACGAAAACCAATTTCTCGACCTTCGGAGCCATCTTCTTTCTTTCTCCATTCTTTCTCCTTTCTTTCTTCATTCTTGAGTACCCCTTGCAGCCGAATACCCGAACGTGACTGACATTGGGCACTTTTCCAGACCAGGCATTTCATGTGGTGTAATATCATCTTTGATTGCTCGAGTTGAAATCCGATTCTTAATGTACGCTACAGTGTGGATTGCTTCAGCCCGAGAAACTTCGGTAACTTCAACTCAGCAACCACCGCTCCAGCCATATCCAGCAAGGTTCTATTCAAACGCTCTGACACCCCATTTTGTTGAGGGGTATATGGCACTGTTGTTTGATGCTTGATTCCTGTTTTTTTTAAAAGTTGTTCGAATTCTTTTCTTGTGTACTCTCCACCGTTGTCCGTTCGAAGAGTTTTGATGCATTCTCCACATTCATTTTCTACTTCTGCCAAGAATTCCTTAAATTTGGTTAAAACATTGCTTTTTTCAATAATGAAGTAGATATTTGAATATCGGGAGAAATCATCTGTGAACGAAACAGAGTAACGATTTCTTGCGAGTGTCTGCGATTTTAAAGGTCCACATGCGTCGCTATGGACCAATTCCAGTCGTGAGCTCGTGACCAGACATGTGCAGGAGGGGAAGTTCTGAAAGGGGTGAAGGGCGGCCAAAGGCCGCCTAAAAACCGGATTTATCCGGTTTTTTACCGGAAAAATCCGGATTCTGGGGGGGGTGAGGGACCCCTCTGGGGGGGTGAGCTCAGGTCTGGGGGGGGAGAAACCCCCCCCCCCAAACCCGCCCCAAGCACATGTATGGTCGTGACTATGTCTGACTTTCTAAATCTTTAGTAAATGGCTTTCGAGTGATTTTTGCAGTAACGCAGGGTTCGCAAATTTTGGCTTTAGCTTTCTTTAATTCTGATGACTGTAACAGCACTCCTCGAATCCTTTGCGTTCGGACAGCATTCCGTATTCGCTGCCAACTGATATTTTCAAGTCACCTGTGCCAGACTTCCGCAGCGACATGAACACTTTCGGTCTCTTTTTCCCTGTTTTCCAGGCAGTTAATGTAGTAGAGCTTTTCTCTTTTCTCTCCGACTGCCCGAAGTTTTCCTGCTTCAGAGTAAGCTCTAGCACCTGAATTTTTGAACGACACTTTATTTCTTTTTTGAACAACAGCTCCAATAGAAAACAAATTTGCAGCTATTTTCGGAATGTAGAAAACATCGGCAAGAAGAGTGGTGAAAGATTCCTGGCCAGGCAAGAGGAGCGTGAATTGAATGCTTCCAATCCATGTTGCGTCCAGAGCCCGAGAATCTTCCAGATAGATCTTTTCCGGTTTTGTCAGTTCCCGGAATTCCTGAAACAACGACAGATCCCACGTCATGTGTGCCATTTCACCAAAATCTACCACTCATATACCCCGCACTTGACCATTACCAAATGCCAAAGCAGTAAATGCTTGTTCCGATAAATCATCACCACCTCCTTTACTATCTATTTCACTTTTCAGAAATTTAGCCGAATGACTGTTTCTGTCGTCGTTACGATAACAATTCCTTGCAAAATGTCCTGGTTGGTTGTCCACAGACATAGCAGTTCTTGAGAATATTTTTCTTAGGAACTGGTTTCCTATTGTCATTCATCTTAATTGATCCACCCAATAGTGCAGAATTGCCTGAACCACCAGCCCCTTTTTGCTCTTCGTTTAGAAATGCCTGAGTAACAGAGTCCAACTTTGGTACTTCTTCTCGCGCTTCCTGAGCAGTTATAAAGGTTCCATAGCTGGCGTAAAGACTCGATAGAAGGATACAAACTTGGATAACTTCAGCCATTTCCGTGTCAACCTTTCTCAGCTGTTCCACTTTTCTCTTGTACTCTCTCAAATGATCTTGAACAGGCGTATCTATCTTCCTCCATCTTAATCACTGGGGGTGGGATGGAATCACTGGGGGCATACATTAACATAGGGTAGGGTCTTGGGGGGGCTTGTCCCCAAAAAATTTTGAGGAGGCTTGTACCTTGAACAAAAATTTTCAGAGGGGCTTGTAAACAAGAAAAAATTTGTAAAATGTTTTTAAAAATTAACGCTAATTTTATTAAAATTTGCAAAAAATCTTCAATGTTTGGAAAAAATTCTAAATTTTGCCCGATTTTTCCAAAAAATTAAACATAGGAAATTTTTTAAAATTTTACTGTAAAATACTAATTTTTTCTGGATGTCTTTGGCGACACCTTGGCCATTTGTTCGTTACCCCTTGTCCCCGACAGCGATAGGGATTTACCTTGTCCGGGTTGGGGGGCTTGGACCCCCCCAGACCGCCCCCCACCCGCGTTAACCTATGCTGGGGGGATCAAAACCATCTCCGATTTTGCTCATTTTTAAATATTTTGTTGTCCCCATGGGTCCTCAAAACAAGACATGTGCGTTTTGCGTAATATTTCTTCTGTCGTTCTCTAGAGCCCTTCAAAAGTGACCTTGACATGTGTTAAACATAGGACAATGAAAAAGCTAGGTTAAAAAGCTTGTGGCAGAAAAAAGTATGAAAGATACAGCGCTGAAACTTTCCACATATGTCAAAGTAGTTTGGTGCAATTCTGTTGAGTGGCGGATTTTTGGTGAATTTTTAATGTCAGAATTTTGGAAAACCAGCGTTTTTATACTATGAAAAACTGGACCTGCAGTACTCTTTTGCTTGTTCTGAACGATTGCAAAAGCTACAGAGATGGCCAATAAATAGCTGCACTCTACGCATAAAAACACGTCTTATGAAAGTATTCGCAAGTTTCTATTAACTATAGCAAGCTCAAAAAACTTCCCACAAAAACTGCAAATTTTGGTAAAAATGGCCTTTTTTCATAATTTTGACATTCTTTTAATACTCATAGTCACAACTACAATTTGTCACTCGTTATGTGGCAAAAGTCACCAAACTTGGCAAATTAATATATCCATGTTTCTCACATAATGTGGCCAAAACAAATGTGTCAATATTGATCATGGTTGCTGTGGCGGCGCCTTTGATCTTAAAAGGTGGAAAATGCCAATTCTTAAATTTTCCAAATATAGACAAATTGGGAATCAATCGCTAGCTAATCAAACGAGGAGCAACTTTTCTCATACAACTATGGGTCCAAAATGCAGTCTGTGCAAGATAAAATGAGTTAAAATTATAGTGGGCAGTCCTCTAAAGTTAGGTCAGTACAGCAATACAGCATGCATTGTGAACGTCTGGATAGCTAGCCTTGAGCCAAGTCTGCACTAAAATATTACCTTAGCAAAAGCTTTAATTTGGTGTATCGGTCAACCCTGTTCTCGATCGCGTTCAGTCTCGATCGCGTTCGGTCTCCATCTGTAGTGGATATAGGTGTATATTGTGTATGTGTGTGTAACGCTCAACACTTCTTCTTTCGCCTAGCTATGTGCCGGCTTGTTGCCAAATATGCACTAGTTGGTCGGGGAAGGTTGGGTTGGGCTGGGTCTGTTATTCTATTGGGAGTTCCCCATTTTACATGTAGGTGTTACACCGTAATTGGTTGGGAGGGTTTACCTAAGCCTCGCCTCCTGGGGGATCTCAAATGTTTCTCTCCCTTCCCAACTCAGTGTTGGGGTTCCTTTGTCACGTTTTGCTGTTTCTCCCCTCTGTAGTATTTGTTGTGTGCATTAGCCTTTTGGCTTCCCTTGTCAACACAGTTGGGTCCCCCACCCCACCTGTATTTCCGCGCTCTCCCGGCTCCTGTGTAAGGTATTGTTTCTCTGTGTACGTCTTTGTAACAGCCAGTACGGCCTTGTTTAGCTACGTATATTATTGTTGTACTTGCTATACTTGTATTGTGTACTTTATATCATTTCAGTGTCATTTCCGGCCTACGCGCAATTATTAAACCGCATTTATTAATTGTGTTGCTAGGGCTTTATTTAGGAATAGCTAGGTTAGTTTGTACGTGTAACATCCGTTACTGGCGAGGCTACCCCGGACTGGCTCTTGATCGGCCAGGCGCGTTTATCCATTGGGCGCAGTTCCAGTAGCAAGTTGTTGGTAATCGCTACATTACAACACTTCCGCTACACATCTGACTAGGCAACTCTCATCACCGAAATTTTCAAGTTTTACAGCTTTGAACTTGGATAACTCCGTCACAGTTTGATTTCGAACACTAATATTTTGTCTTGCTTGTAAGAACATATGAGGGCATATTATGTGTGAAAATGAGCAAAATCCGTGACTATCAATTTTTGACCAAAGTGCCCCCCTTAAGGGCGTGGGCTACTAAAGTCGACTTGCCCCGACTTTGCCCGATTGGCCTACGTTTTGGCGAAAATATAGAGGATGGGTTTGGTCAAAAAATATCGTGAAATGAGATCTCAGCTGCCTTCCAGCTAAGTGCAGCCGTCGCGTTTATGTGCCCGACCCCCTTTTCTCACAACTACCACATAATTAATTAAAAATTTCAACTGACTGCTAGGCCAAGCTTTAAAGCTGCCATTTCCCAATATAATTTGGCACGTGTGCTCCTATCTGCAGAAAAATACTAGATGTCTGCACCTTATCTGGATCTAAGGGAATTACTCTTCAAAGTTGAAGTTTCGGCAAAAATTTAAAAATTTTTGGCTAACGAGCTATATGGCTGCAATTTGGCATAAAAGGAGGCCCTGTAGGAGTACTCATTTGTGCCAAATGGCAAGAAATTCTGCCGCGTGATAAAATTTTTATAACAACTTTGATCATCAATTGCCAAAAACGCCATTTTCAGTCTGTCGGATCCTGTGTAGAGGCTTTCTGCAGCCATAGAAGTCGCAAACCTCCACTAATCGAGCTGAAATCTTTTGTGTTGTGTGTTTTCGACCAAGCTGAGTTCAAATATCTCAAAAATTTTAATTTCGAAACATTTGATTTTTTCGATTTCTGAGGTACCATTGCCCAAAAAAGACGATTTTGGCAATTTTTGAAGATTAAAGTTGACATAAAAATTTTTTCATGAGGCAGAATTTCTTGCCATTTGGCACAAAAGAGAACTCCTACAGGGCCTCCTTTTAGGCCAAATTAAAAGCCTTATAGCTCGCACCAGTAATATTTTCCTTTCGTTAGCCAAAAATTTTTAAATTTAAATTCAAAAATTTTTCCCGAAACTTCAACTTTGAAAAGTAATTCCCATTGATGCCGATAAGATACAGATGTCCACTATTTTTCTGCAGGTAGGGGCGTATATACCAAATCAAATTGGCAAATGGCAACCTTGAAGCCAGGGTCTTGCAGCCAGCAGAGATTTATTAATTAATTAATTATGTTGGTAGTTGTGAAAAAGGTGGGGTCGGGCACATAAACGCGACGGCTGCACATGGTCGGAAAGCAGCTAAGATCACAGTACCCGATGTTTTTTGACCACACCCACGCTCTATATCCTCGCCAAAATGTAGGCCAATCGGACAAAGTCAGGACAAACCTTTAGTAGCCTCCCTTAAGGTGCTGGTATCCTTTTGTGCAGCGCTTTTGTTGTGATTTTTCGAAACGCTATAACTTTCGCAAATTTGGGAGTTGGAAAGAGCTTTATACATTGTCTTAAAGCTTATAATCTGTACATTTACATGAGCTTACGAAACTAGCAAAATTGGCAAACAAATTCCGACATGCTGACATCTGACAGACTGAATATAGACCAAAAATTTTTGAACATCGATTTCTCAAAACTGTAGGATCGGCCAAAATTTCTTCTTGTGCCATGATATGAAGGACATGTGGGCCGAGGGACATTTTTTTGGATTTGGCTCAACAAGTTTCAGTACTCCAGAAAATCCGGCAAATGCGCGATGACACGAAATTTCGCAACTTTCTATTTAGTTTTCTCACAACTGGAGATGTTTTATCTCAAACAAAGAAAAATGTCCCTCCGCAATAGAGCGAATTTTCATTCAGCCAAAAATCACGCGAACCTATTGGGTAGTTTTTAAGAAATCAATGTTGAAAACAAAATAATCGCAATTTTGCCAAAATGGTTTTTTGGCTAATTCTCTAGCTTAAAGCAACGAACTCCAGCGAATAGGTATTGATAAAATGCGCAATTAGACGGTGTATCGCTGAGTATAAACAAGCCGAAAGTATCTGTAAGATTTGGCAGTAATTTTGAAAAAACTGATTTCTTCAAAAATGGCCATTTTTGACCCAAAAAATCGTTCTTGGCTTATACTGCCTTAACCACTAGATTTAGCTCAAACGTTGTAAAAGCAAAAATGTTCATTTTGGTTCCTCTTTCCAGCCATAACAACCAATCCGGTGTAGCAACTATGTACTGTGAGAATAACGGCAAAAACCAAAACTTTCTTATCTTTACACATAACACATACACACAAATTTTGAATGCCTGGATTAGGGTTGTGCTTGCATATGTCCCCCCTGGTACAAATCATGAACAAATTCCAGAATTCTGCTCAATATATTTAGACATTATTCCCTATAATAGCAATACGTAACTGAACGAAGTAC
>JASAND010023297.1:0-23247 GCA_030248195.1 Trissonchulus latispiculum
TAGAACCGGTAGAACCGGAACCGGAACCGGAAGGATTTTTAGAACCGGAACCGGAACCGGCATATTTGGAACCGACCGGTTCCAGTGTAATTTGTTTCAGATGTTTTGAAAAATGTATCCAAAAATTCAAGTTTTCGCCTGCAAATTTTCAAAATTTCTCTAGCTTTTTAAATAACACTTTCAAGTCGGGAAATTCTGAAAATTTTTCTAGCTTTTGAATGTAGTCTTTTGAAAGTTTTCCGAAACCTATTATGCGGCATTATTTTTTAACATGTAAGAGTTATAACTTTTTCTTGCATGTTGGTAAGATATGCAATTACTTTTGAGCTGATGATTCCTGTTTGGAGTAACCAACTTTGAAGCACTAATAATAATTGTTACTTGGAGCAAGGTATGTCTCTTGTGCATTTTATTGTGCACATGCACACTTTTTCCAAGCTGCACACTTAAATTTATTAATGCACACTTAAATGCACAGTCAAATTATACTTCCGCTAACCACAAAGTGTCCTAAAAAATTTCGAAAGTGCTTCAAATTTTAAAAAAAGCTCTAGCTTTTAGCTGGGGGCTCCCGCCCCCAGACCCCCGCATCTTCTTACTATTTTTTGATCAGAGAAACGTCGCAAAGACCTTACTTCTGTTCTATTCTTTCTTGTTTACAAAAGCCACTAATTAATTATTGAAATATTTTGGCTTTGGGTTGTATTTATATACTTATATATGTCCCTTCATTGTCAGAAATAAGCGACTGGATTAAGCCAATTTCTCTTAAAGTATTTCTTCACATTTTTTCCTTTACAACGGTTCGACGCGTACAATGCTAGCTCTCTTACTGCCGTTTGTTAATCTGTTAAAACGACAAGAAATTGTTTAAAATGCAACATTTTTTCCAAAATTTTTTCCAATAAAACATTTTTTCCAAAACGCACCCTATTTTTTAATATGCACAAAAAATGCACAAATATCCGATATCTATCAAAAACAAACTCCTAACTTGGAGTTAAGAAACCATCTTTATATCAAAATATAGCCTAAGATTTCTTTTTCTAATAGATATATGAAAGAACAAACGAAACTAAGATTGTCACTACAGCACTAAGTATATACCTGAACCTAACTTTGGTTTTCTAGAGTTTTCACTGAATATTAGAATGGGTGCATACAGATTTTCGCAATTTTCTCTTAGTAGACAGTCGTTGACAAACAAACATATGAATTCTTTACTGTTTCCAAATTTTTACATTTTTCCACTTCTTACAGCTACAATGTACCGCCAAATGTCAAGAAATAAGATTCCAGTGTATATGTCTTGCTGTATCAATGCAAAAAAGAAACATGACTAGTTTTTGAGCAAACAAGATAGAGGATTGCGAACAATTAACAAATTCTTGGTCAATTGTCAAGCAAAATAAATCAGAGGAGAGGACCAGCTAATTAGTGGCAGTGACATGCTGTGAATGCGTAAAATTCCTATACTTAGTAACAGTTGAACAAACTATTCGTAGATACGGGGAGGCGGGGGGGGGGCCGCCCCCCCGAAATGGGTTTGCCCCTTAAAAAAATTGGCCAAAAGAAAAATTTTAAGCCCGCGCGGAGCGCGGGCGTTTAAATTTATCATAAACACAAAGAAATTGTATTAAAATGCCCCAAAAATTAGTGCATTTGAACTTCATTGAAAATTTTTCGCGCCTTCGGCGCGACTTCATTATAAGCATATACTGTATATAATTAAGTCTTTACTTGTTTGCTTTACTTTACTTTGCTTGGCCAGCTTTTTAGTTTCATAAACTGCATTATTGCAAGCATCGTTGTTTTAAATGGTGGATATATATATATATATATATATATACTAGTGATGTGCGCCGAGCAATTTGCCCGCTCCGGAGCTCCGGCCGGAGCGGGCTGTCGGAGCACCGGAGCTCCGGAGCTCCGCGGAGCTCCGACTGTTAGTAGAGGCAAAATTGTAAAAATTTCGGTTTAAGTTGAAAACAGCTTGTTTATTCAATAAAAAGCATGCCTACTCGATGTATATATACTTTTATCGCTTAACTGTTTATTTTTAGATGCTGACTTCTTTGAGTTAGCATATGAGTTAGCTGTATTGTTGATCTGAAATAAGTTCAGCTTTTGACCATATTTCAAAGAATTTATGGGTTAATTCATTGTGCATAGTGTTGTGTTTACATAAAAGCCAACGTTAGTTTACACTACAGTTTATTTTAATGTTTCACTTTTTGCAAGATTTGGGAAATTTAAATTTTATATATATTCCACATTAAATACTCAATATTTCATGCAGCAATTTCATCAAATGTATACCAAACTTTTCAAATTCATGCATGAAATATTGCAAATTTGACAGACGTGGACCAGATTTCATTTACCCACTGCGTATTTAAGGTGGTGATTCCTTTTCGGCACAAATTGTTGGTTGGCGGCGCAAATCAGGATGAAATTTGGCGAAACTTTCCTAAATACATTCTTTTAGCGTTCTAACACTCTCCGCGCAATCCCGGTTCAAAAATTTGAGATTTCCGATCAGGGCGGTTTTTCCCAATTTCTGAAAGTTTGGCGGCAGCTATACAGCTATGACTATACTCATTTGAAAGATCTCGTTGAGCTTCACATTTTTGCTTTTTAAAGCAACTTTCTATCTTTTCTCTAGCGTGCGATATAGCCGATTTTCTTGTTTTGGCGTCGAAAACTTGTCATTTTTGCAGAAATCAAATAGTCCATCATTTCTTGAACTACACAAGCCGGAAAATCAAACTAAGGGCGTCGATCTGAAGGTCTCACAGGGGCAAATTATCCGATGGATGATCGTCTTCCAACTGCTATCCTGCAGGCTGCTATCATGAAAAATGTAGTTTTTGCAAAAACACGACCAATTTTTTTCCAAAGATTGTGGAGCATTCACCATGCAAGTTGGAGGGCTGCTACGTAACAAATGAGTTCTGCACAAATATACCCAGGGACGATTTTTTAGTTGCCCCGATTGCTGCTTTCTAGCTAAAGTAATCGCTTGACAAATTTGGAAAAAGTAGGCAAAATACAGGTTACGCACACATTTCAGCTTATTTCTCTAAAACGAAGAGCGATTTCACAATAAATAAAAAATCGTCCCCAGATATTGGATGGAGGTATCGAATGATATAACCGATGTCTCGCGAAAAAATTTACTTGAGTCTGCAAAAAATCTGGAAAATTATACTTCTTCTAAAATGTGTCAAAAATATTTTAATACAGCTACATTAGTTTCATGTATGGATTAAAAAGAGAAAATGTCAAGCTACATTTTCATATAAAAATGGCTTCTTAACTCCAAGTAATGAACGAGTAATAATGGTGCAAACTTTTGTGACCAAAGGGAATCACCACCTTAACTTATCATGAGGATGAATATGATCAAATTAAAATACTATATAAATTTAAGCTATCAGAATTTCAATCTGATTGATATATTAGAAAAGAAAGGTTTGATGAAAGCAAAGAAAACAGCTGCAGATGTTGAAAGTTTACATGGAATTGATTTAACGGAAATGTAATATTTAATTGAATAATTAATAACAAGTGCGAAATTTAAACGTTTTACGGAATTAATTTTTAAATGTATATATTAGAGTTGTATTTAATTTTTCTTTTATTTAGAAAATGGAAAAGTTTAACTTGTCTCCAGAAAAAAACCGTCTTGAAATGTACAAGATCGCAGCCTTGAGAAAACTGAAACATTTTTAAAAAGAGGAGTACGATGACTATATGTAGCATTCATTCCATTCTTACGTGCGGCAAGGAGAAATCGTGGAGTTCACAGAAAAATCATACTTTCGAATTTTTCTTAGCACCTTCAAAGCTTGCAAAAGGCTGCTCCGGGTGCCCGGAGCTCCGGAGCACCGAAAATCGGAGCTCCGCTCCGGAGCTCCGTCGGAGCGGAGCTCCGGCGCACAACACTAATTGTGAGTCATTTCTCCATTCAAAAGCCCTATCTTCAACACAGGGCTAGCTTAGGCCAGATTTTTTGCATTCGGATTTTTCAAATTAGGTTTTGGAGCCTATTTAAGCCGCAGAACTGAGAGCCTTTGCGCAGTCGTCGACTGTCAGCAATCTAAGCGATTGCAGATTTTTGAGCACCAGTGTAGCTTGGGAGCTACACATGGTGCATTAGGCAATTAAGGTACTAGCTTGCGCTGGACATCACAAGTTCAGCCCAATCATGGCGTGACAAGCATAGGCCTGCACTTCCTGGTGAGCAGAGTTCTTTGAGAATTCTGGAAAACTTGAGCAGCGGAATTGACAGTAATAGAAATTTTGTGCAGGAAAATTTGTTTCCTTTTTATTTCGAACAACGTATGTAAGTTTGTCAGCTGTGCGGCTGAACTCAATGCTGTTATATAACTGATTGTATTGTGCTATGATGCTGAGGAAAGTCTGGTCTGAAAAAGCAAAAACGTTCAGTTGGATATTCCAATCCAAATGATAATAGTATGTAGTTCGATATCAAAAGAAGTAAATGAAGACAACGAAATTGTAAACCAAACCTGCTGTTTCTATCGCTTAAAAGAGCTTCTGACAAAGACAATTTTGCAATTGAATAAAAACAGGTCTAAAGGAAAACTGCCCCTTTTGCGCCTACTTGGCCTTCTCAGCGATTTTTTCAGAGTAAAAGTTGGTACCAAAAGGGGCACCCACTTTTTTGGGGTTGGGAACGATTTTGGGGGGGGGAAGGGTGTTTACGGGGGGGCCCCCCCCCCCCCCCCCCCCTACAATAAGCCCAGAGAATAAGACAAGCATGTAAAATGCTAATATGAGTCTGGTGAGGTTGGAAAGTGCAGAAGACAAGTTTGTACACACACCAATATGAGTGCATGCCAAATAGACTCATATTGGCATTATTAGTATTCTGAAGGCAAGTGGTTGCGAATTTCGGTTATATACACGTATATCACTCACGTAATGTCAGCAAGACGAGACAGGGTAGTTTTAGGGTGGATGACAGGATGCTCCACAGGTTACGCACGTATATACGCATATATGTCACGAAAGTTAACATCAGATTTAACTTTGAGTCTCTGAATACATGAGTTATACAAACGCTTATTAAAAATGTTATATATATCCGTCCGTCGGCGCATTGTTGACTAACAGCGGTTTAACAGTTTCCTAAGGAGAAAAGTTGACAATGTTGACCATGGTTGGGATATCCATGTGACGTCAATAACGCTACTTATTCGTCTTAACTCCTGCTTAGAAATATATATGTATCCGTTAGAATTCCGCAATGGATGCATGCATTATTGTTTTTTAAGGCATGCCAATATGAGTCTATTTGGCATGCACTCATATTGGTGCGTGTACAAACTTGTTTTCCTGCACTTTCCAACCTCACCAGACTCATATTAGCATTTTACATGCTTGTCTTATTCTTAATTTACAACCGACAATATTTGGCATTTTACGTGTTCCATGTTGACTCATATTCCTTTCTTTGCTCTTTAGGAGCATTTTTATTTGTTTATCCACTTTTTACATGTCGTTGACATAAAAGCGTTAAAGAATCATTAAGCATTATATTTGCATTAAAAACTCTGACTCACGTGTGTGGTTCTATGGAAAATTGGCTCAGTTCCACGCTGACACCCCTCACACCAGACCGCTCCACAGCAAGTTAGGGTAAGTGGTTCTATGATAAAAGTTTAGTTTTCCCCCCACCCCTACCCCAGCACAGCACTCTACAGCCACTTTGAGCATGCACTTTTATGAGAAAAGTTGCTCAGCTCACTTGATGCTTTCATTTGGTACCAAAATTGTGACCACTTTTGAAAATTTTTATTTTCGACCACAAATCGCCTAAGACCCCATCCGTACCCCAGCACAGCACTTTACAGCCACTTTGAGCATGCACTTTTATGAGAAAAGTTGCTCAGCTCACTTGAGGCTTTCATTTGATACCAAATTTCTGACCACTTTTGAAAATTTTCATTTTCGACCAAAAATCGCCTAAGTCCCCACCCGTACCCCAGCACAGCACTCTACAGCCACTTTGAGCTTGAAAATTTAAATTTTGCAATAATTTTTGATATACAAACAACAAACGTTACTATCGTTGTTTTCACTCATATCGTCGGGAAAACAAACAATTTTTAACAATTTTTGACTTTCGAAAATTCAAAATGTTGGTCTAAAAATGTCAAAAATTTACAAAATTTTGCTAATTTTTGGCCCCGGTCGGTGCCGCGCCTGACCGCCGGGGCCGGGACCTGACTACCGGGGCCGGGGCCAAGCCCCGGTGCATCCCTAATTATTAATCATTTAGGAATCAAAAGCTTAGTGCTTGAAATTGAACTTGAAATGGTTGCCAAATCTTATTGAAACAGTTTTCTAACTCCAAAACCAGAATTGTACCTCCAAAACCAGAATTGTACGATCACAGCCATACAAAACTAGAATTGTACAAGGGAGGCCCATACAAATCTAGAATTGTACGAGAGAGGCCGTACAAAACTAGAATTGTACGAAGGAGGCCATACAAAACTAGTTTTGTACAAAAATGACCCATACAAAACTACGTAATTTTGTACGTAGCATTGTATTTGAAATATATAGGATGTTGTTATATTGATCGATGGTGGTAATGAACAATTTGTCTTCCTGGTGGTCTAAAATCCAGGACGCCATGACTCCGCTTCCTGGGTCTTCACAAACTGGTGGTCCCAGTGCTGTCCGAGGATCGGGTGCTCAAGGTTAGCAGTCTTTTAACATAGGGGTGTAGACATGGGCGCAACCAGGGTTTTTTGGGGTTCCGCCCCCCCCCCTTTTTGTCCGCCCCCCCCGGGAATTTTTGGCGGAGAAGCCAAAAATTGAGCTATTTTCAGTGCATAAAACTAAAAAATATGAAAAACTGAGCTATTTTCAGTGCATAAAACTAAAAAATATGAAAATTTTTCGAGCCTGCGGCGCCGTTCTATCTCAATTTTTAAATTTTTTTCCCTGCGGCGCTTTTCTATCTCTAATTTTATATATATAAAATTTGCGTAGCCTGCGGCGCTTTTCTATCTCAATTTTTAAAATTGTTCGCGCCTACGCCGCATTTCTATCTCAATTTTTAACATTTTCGCGTCGGCCGCGCTTTTCTAGCTCACTTTTTTAAATAGTTGCGCCTGCAGAGCTTTATATTCAAATGTCTTCAAAAAAATTTCTCAACTTTCATTAAAATAGTTTTAAAGGTTTCCATTACGGATTTTTTTATAATTTCAAATATTTCTCAACTTCTGGGGGGCAGCCCACCAGAACCCCCGAGGGCTCTGCTACAGACAATTCCCAAATTTCAGCACTTGTGCTGCAGCAGCACGGTACTGTTGAAAATTCTTGCCGCCACCCCCCCCCCCCCCACCGTAAGCGAGTTGACGAAAGAAAACATTTTTCGACTCGACCCCCCCCTCTTTTCAAAATCCCGGGTGCGCCCCTGGGTGTAGGTTTACTTTAGTGGGTTGTTGGTAGACATTTGCTGCTATAATTGTTACATATATACAAGAAAAATGCTCCTCAGCTCTTGTGGTTTTCTAGGCAAAAATATATAAGTGCCGTGGAGGGGGGACACCCCCCACTAGTGGGTGGAGGTCCAAAAGTGGGGGGTATGCTAAAAATACAGTATAAATAGCCTGTTTCCCAGATATAATGCTATAACTAACCGTAAATGTGCTCAAAAATTGGCCAAAAATTGGTTTTGGCACCAAAATAGACGATTTTTTACAAAACATTTCCGGCGAGGCTTAAACTGGAATTGACTGCGGGAATCGATTCTCTGTGCCAGAAAACCATTCAATGGAAGATTTGAGTTTTCAAAGTATTGATCTTTGATTTTGATATTGATTTTGTTTTTCATTTTTCGAATTTTCGCCATTTTTGACGGACCACTGTGGTCGCTAGGGAAGTGATACCGAAGCAACCTGGACCGTTAGTTAGTTCATGTAATTTTTTGAATATATATAAAAATCAGCTCCAGCTCGTAACGTTCGAGCTGAACGACGACCACAAAAATGGCGGCGCTGTGGCGCAGCTGCGGCGCAAACAGTTGCGATTCTTAAATTCTTTAGAGGGTACTACTAGACCCTATAGCCCTTTAGGTTGGCTCACCGCTGCAGTTCACGTGAAAGTGGCGAACATTATATATATATATATACAATATAACCATCAAAATAGGAGAAACTGAAAAAACATTGCCGCCATAACCGGCCCGGGGCGCAACTTTTTAACGGTACGTAAGTGCCCGGTCATTATGGTACTGTGGCGGTCGCTGTGGCGCTATGGCGGCTACAAGCTTGATGTCCCAGCCTGATGATGGCGGATCCAGGATTTCGTGACGGGGGGGCGGTAAAATCTTTCCAGCGGGGGGTCTGGGGGGCGGAGTCCCCCAGAAGTTGAAGAAAATTTTTGTTTTTGCAATTAAATCGGTCTTCGGATCTTTAATTCTTTTTATACTGAAGAACTGAAAATTTTTTAAATTCTTGACATTTTTAGGCAGAAATTAATTAATTAAAATTAATTTTCTCCGAAAAATCGGATGCATTTCAAGCTTTTTCTTCACAAATGCAATAAATATGCGGTTAAAAAGTAGAAAATTCGAGCCGAAATTTTTTGGATTTTTGCCCTTTTTCCTCTTTCTCTCCTTAATCTTTCCTACCTTCGAATCGCGACGGGGGGGGGCGGCCCCCCCGCCCCCCCCCCCCTGGATCCGCCCCTGGTCCCAGCAACCTATATTGATTGTATATATGTTCCAATGTCACAATTATTGGTGCCAACCCTTCGCTAAATTCTGTGAAAGACACATTGATTCTGTGTTGATTGACAGTGAAAATGGAGACACTGGGAAAAAGCATCGGCGGCATAACTGCTAGCGCAACTTTTTAACGGTATAGAATATATAGATAAGTGCTAGAGATGAAATGTTGCTTGTATATATTATGTAATAAACTCAACACGGACAATAATTAGGCACAGATTCTGCGCAGCTGCTCTGATGCAGTTATATATTGAAGCGTTTTATTTAACTAATGTTCGTTCTACTGTTCTGCACATAAAAGTGTGGACGACAAGCCTTCGGCAAACTTCATACATTTGGTGACGGCACCCTCTTGTTAAGCAAGGTGGCTTCCATTGAATGTCCCTAAGGGACCTCGCAACACCTCAGCGCTAGCGGGCGGGAAGGAATACTTACTTACTTACTTAACTAATGTTTATGGTGAATAGCTCAGGAAAAGTTGTTAAGTGGCTGACCCTGGTTATATGCGTATTCTTGTATTTTAGGGGTCGCTACGATGAACTTTATGGTGGATCGTAGAGCGATCGAAAAGACTTGGCAGTTAATGGATAAAGTAGTGAAATTGTGTCAACAACCTCGCCTGAATTTGAAAAATAGTCCACCATTTATATTGGACATACTGCCAGACACCTATCAGCATTTACGCCAAATCTATGCCAATGATGAGAAGTCACTGGAAGGAAATGAATATTTCTATTTATTCATTGACAATCTTCAACGCAAATGCAAACAAACTATAAAACTGTTTAAGCAGGGTGAGCACTTTTCAGAATATTATGTAGGGACGCGCGCGCCCCTACATAATATGGGTGTAAATGCGTCTGCGCGGCCAACTGGAGACCGTGTTAGTCTGGTGCCAGCTAATTAGAGGTTCGGGAGGGGAAAAAGGTTACCATTCGAAGCAACTCTAGTAGTACTGCAAGTACCACCATACTTTTGGTTCGAATTCGATATTTCGAATTTTTGCACTAGGCGTTAGTTACCGTGTGTTTGTTTATTTCCTCGGTTTTTTTCTACGCCTTTGGAGACGCATTTTACTGCTAATGTTCGCACGGTGTGGGCATTTCAGACCAGTGTTTTTTTTTCGCCGACGGCTTATGTGTAACGTTACACACCTCTCCAAAATTTTTTGCTATTTTTCAGAAAAAAGTGTGTAACTACCTAAAAATTCCTAATTTACGCGCGTTTTGCTTACCACATGTATACAATTTTATAGTTAACAAAATTATTCCGTTAAAAAATTATAAGTAAAGTTTTAACATCTTATTTACAGCAATATTTGGAGTTTCACCAAATCATATATATCAACAAAATTAAAAAATTGAGCAGTTGCTTCGATGATTTGCATTTATTGGTTTTGACTTGATAGAAAGAAGGAAAACAGCAGTGCACCGAAGGAGCATAATTTTTCGAAAGGCCTCCTGTAGCACAAAACTTGGGAAGGAACCAGTTAAATTTTGCTTCATAAGCTGAAAAATTTTGGCGCGTACGCGTTTTTAATACAAGAACGAACAAATATAGCAAATATATGAAATATGCATATAACTAATATAACTTAAATAATACCGAAAATAAAATGCAAGACAGGGTGCAAAAGGGGGGTCTGGGGGGCGAAGCCCCCCAGAAACGGTAAATATGTGGAAACAAATGAATGAGCATTGGAAAAAGTTCCGACCATTTGGTAAAATTTGTCCAAAATTTTGGTGTAACGTTACACAGTCGCCAAAATTTTTTTGCTATTTTCCAGAAAAAAGTGTGTAATTACACGCGTTTTTGAGCAAAAAAAACACTGTTTCAGACCCGTACTACGATGATATGCTGGTGGACAGTATCCCCCATGCTACCTTTTTGGTCATTTTAGCACCTGGCCAATTTTGGCTCTGTGCCAAGGTCCCAAAGTCGGACTTTCGCTATTTTGGCACAAATTTTGGTAACACTTTTCTAGAACTGTGTAGAAGCTGGAGAGATCTGGTCTTTTGTTGAAAATTACCAGTAGGGGTGCATAAAGTAACGAGGCGGAGGTTTTAATTTAGCTCCCAAGCTTTCAGGAGATGGGCCCAAACTTTGCATTTTTTGGCCTGTTTGGGCGAAAAGTTTCTTAAGTCCCATTCTTAAGTCCCTTAAAGTCACTGAAAATGGCGATTTTCGGCCTTGGGGTGATACCCAAATATGGTAAATCAGGGTCGTTGAAAACGATGAGCATACTGCCGATGCCGCTCGAAGTGACCACTGGTCGGCATGGCTCACGTATGTAGTTCCTCGTCCGGGGTCAAAGTTGGGAAAACTCACTATAGAAGCGTTGTTTGACGTTTTGGTTGGTTGGGTTGGACTATAGACAGTCGATTTATATGCCCCTACCAAAACGCCGAAAAACGCAGTTTTAGGCCATTTGACCAGTGGTCAATAGGGCCCCGAGGCCATAGTGACCAGTGGTCACTGCCAGTGGTTTCGGCAATATGTTTATTGAAACGAGCGTAGTCTATTTACTGTTATGCCCCCAACCAAAACGCCGTAAAGCGCTGTCTATAGTGAGTTTTCCCAAATTTGACCCCGGGCGAGGAACCACGGGAGCCATGCCGACCAGTGGTCACTTCGTGCGGTATCGGCAGTATGCTCATCGTTTTCAGCGACCCTGATTTACTACGTATATTTGGGTACCACCCCAAGGCCGTAAAACGCCATTTTTAGTGACTTTTAAGGTCATTTCTAGTAAGAATGGGGCCATAGGTAGGCATAGTCTACACTCACCCTACACCAGTGTAGGCTGGACCCACGCACTACGCAAGCCGATACAAAGGACTACGCAAGGCCCGCGAAGCGCGCCGTCGCGCGTCGGCTATGAAGACAACGCAGGGCTCGCAAGGCGCGCCGACACAAAAACTGCGCGGTGCAAGTCTTTTTTTCTGTATATAGTACGGGGACTACGCACTGCGTAGTCTTTATTGCGTTGTCGCGGACAACGCACTGCGTAGTCTTTAGTGCGTAGTACGCGGACTACGCACTGCGCCATCCTTTTAGTGCGTAGTACGCGGACTACGCACTGCGTAGTCTTCAGTGCGTGGTACGCGAACTACGCAATCTTTTTAGTCCTTTTTAGTCTTTTCTGCGTTGGGTGGCATCCGAGCTGTCTACTTTGGAAAAAATAAGAAAGAATTATATATTTCATTATCCTCACGAATTTCGAAGAAATCATGGCTAGTGCTGGGCTTTTTCTAGGCGAAAAGATTGGGGTGGGGAGAGTGGGGAGGCGCCCCGGCACTAGCGAGAACGCAAAAGTGGGGGATCCAGAGCCGTCTAAAATCGCTAAAAACGTAGTTAAAATAGTTTTACTGTTTTACTGATATAACTATGCTAATAAGTGCTCAAAAATCGAGTTTGAGGACCAAAATGGATAATTTTGACCAAAAAATTCCGGCGAAGCGTGGAACGAGGTTTCTCTATCTTAAGGCATATAAAAGATGACCGCCGAACATGTCTTACTGTGGAGCATTTGCGCAACGTAATATTTTTGTGGATAAATGACCCACCACTAGACACTTTCGATGCTCTCCGTTACGCAGAAGCGTAGGTGGCAAAGTTGCAGAGGTTTTTTCGCCCTCTGAAGGCTGCCAAACAGTGCACATACGTATACGTACTTTACGTACACATGCTTGTAGTTTATTCCTAAAAAATTAATCAAACAACAGTACACAGACATATAGAACTAAACCTGTGTTAATAGTTTAACTAGAACATCAGTTTTGTTAGTAGTACGAAGGATTCACATACAAAACAACCCCTCACAACAAAATTTCTACCTCCCCCCCGAAAAGTACGAAGAACTACGCACCAGCAATGACTGGTGTAGGCTGCAGCCTCTGTCCTTTCCGATCTCTGAATGGGACATAAGAAACTTTCGCCCAAACAGGCCTGAAAATTCAAAGTTTGGGCCCATCTTCTGAAAGCTAGGGAGCTAAATTAAAAAATTCCCTCGTTACGTTATGCACACCCCTACTGGTAATTTTCAACAAAAGATACCAGACCTCTCCAGCTTCTACCCGTTCTAGAAGAGTGTGACCAAAATTTGTGCCAAAATAGCGAAAGTCCGACTTTGGGACCTTGGCACAGAGCCAAAATTGGCCAGGTGCCAAAGGACCAAAAGTTACCATGGGGGATACTATCTACCAGTATATATACGTATCATAGTAGTAAAGATCTAAAATGTCCACATCGTTCCAATACTTAGCCGTAAAATGCGTTTCCAAAAAGCGTAGAACAAACTAACGGCCAGGTTGCTTCGGTATCATTTCCCTAGTGACCACAGTGGTCCGTCAAAAATGGCGAAAATTCGAAAAATGAAAAATCAAAATCAGTTTCAAAATCAAAGATCAAAACTTTGAAAATTCAAATCGTCCATTAAATTGTTTTCTAGCACGGCGAATGGATTCCTCCAGTCAGTTTTACCGTCAGACCCACCCATCCTGCTGAGATGGTTCCACTTTGCCGTCGTGAGGATCAAGTTGGAAACGGCTTCCTGGAGGTCCATAGTAGGCTTTACCTGGCCTCTCAAAACTTTGTCTACAGGGTTTTCTGGTGCGCTCGGCTCATTCCCGGTATCTGTTTAGCCGTCCGATCTACCCGTCTTGCTGGGCTAGTTCCACTTTGCCGTCTGAAGGGTTCAGTCGTTATCCACTTTTAGGAACACCACATTCCATAGCCTCTCAAAACTTTGTTCATAGCGGTTTTCTGGTGCCCCGAGCTCATTTCCACTATTATTTTTGTCGTCCGACGTACCTATTTTGCTAGGCTGGTTCCACTTTGCCGTTTGACGGGTCAGTCGGATGGGGGTAAAAAAATAAAAATCTCGTGGTAAAAAATAAAATTTTTCAAAAGTAGTCAAATTTGGTAGCAAATGAAAGCCCTTAGTGAGCTGAGCAACTCTTGTAATAGAACTACGTATCCAAAGTGGCTGTAGAGTGCTGTGGTGGGGTGGGATGGGGTGGCGATTTTGGGTCAAAAATAAAATTTTTCAAAAGTGGTCAAGTTTGGTATCAAATGAGAGCTCTAAGTGAGCTGAAAAACTTTTGTCATAGAACCCACCAAAACTTGCTGTGTCGGATTTATGTTTTTACTTTCTCAACCGGAATTTAAAGGATAGACATAGTCCCAACACACATATTATTATCCCCTTTTGTGAGGAGCACTGGGTTTTTTAATGGGGGGGGGGTGGGGAGCGCCCCCCCCCACTTTTTGGCTTCCCCCAATCACCCTTAGGTGCCTAGAAACTGAGTTTTGGTCAAGATTTTCAACATTTTTCCGGCTTTTTTGTAAAACATCTATTTTGGTGCCAAAACCTAATTTTTGAGCACTTTTACGCTTAGATATATATATAGCATTATATCTGGGAAACAGGCTGGTTATATTGTATTTTTAGCATACCCACCCACTTTTGGACCTCCTCCCACTAGTGGGGGGCATCCCCCCTCCACTTATTTTTGCCTAGACAAACCCCGGACCTGAAGAGCATTTTTCTTACTTGTATATACGTATATGTAACATTTGCAGCAGCAAATTTCTACCAACAACCCACTAAAGTAAACCTACACCCCTATGTTAAAAGACTGCTAACCTTGAGCACCCGATCCTCTTGGACAGCACTTAGGGTTAGGCCAACCACAATAGGATGCTTAAACTGCCGAAAATAAAAAATTCAAAAATTTCCAAAATTTGTCTATGTGTTAAAGATACAAAATTTTCATAAGTGACTATTACCTCAATTTTTCAACAAAAACTAATATATTTTGATGCAGTTATACTAAAAACAACCCGCTCATTCATTTGGAACGTTCATCAAAAGTCAAGTCAAGAAATCAAGAAAGTCAGAAAAATTTCAATTTTTGTAGTGAATCTGGTTTCGGCTCCACTTTTTTAGTGTTCCAGTCGATCCCTACTCTTTACATAGTGCTTATTCCAAAATCCAACTCTGCGCCATTCTCACTTAAGGTGGTGTTTCACTTTGGTCACATAAAGTTTGCACCATTATTACACATTCATTACTTGGAGTTAAGAAGCCATTTTTATATCAAAATGTAGCTTGACATTTTCTCTTTTTTATGCATGCGACGAAACTAATCTTGCTTTTCTAAAATATTTTTAACACATTTTACAAGAAGTATAATTTTCCAGAGTTTTTGCAGATTCAAGTAAATTTTTTCGGGAGACATCGGTTAAATCATTCGATACCTCCATCAAATAACTGGGGACGATTTTTTTATTGTGAAATCGCTCTTCGTTGTAGAGAAATAAGCTGAAATGTGTGCTGAAATTTTGCCTACTTTTTCCAAATTTGTCAAGCGATTGCTTTAGCTAGAAAGCAGCAATCGGGGCAACTAATAAATCGTCCCTGGGTATATTAGTGCAGAACACATTTGTTCAGTAGCAGTCCTCCAGCTTGCATGGTGACTGCTCCACAATCTTTGGAAAAAAAATTGGTCGTGTTTTGCAAAAACTACATTTTTTATGATAGCAGCCTACAGGATAGCAGTTGGAAGACGATCATTCGTCGTATAATTTGTCCCTATAGGACCTTCAGATCGACGCCCTTAGTTTGATTTTACGACTTGCGTAGTTCAAGAAATGTTGGATTATTTGATTTCTGCAAAAATGACAAGTCGTAATGTACGTATATAGTTTTCGTAGCTATTTACTTTCTGCACTCATCTAGCCTACCAATATAAAACAATTGGTCTTTGCTGTTTCGGACTGAATTAGCTGGTTTAACTGTAGTTTAACTGTTTAACTTTGAGGTTTCAGGTTTAACTGTATAATTGTTTACTGTTTAACTGAATTAAGGGGGGGGGTCGCAGGGTACCAAATTTTATAGTGACCGATTTTGCTTATTTTAGGGTATAATATACCCCCATATGTGTCCAAAAAAGACAAATTTTTAGAGTCCAGGGCCAACCCAGTTAAGAGATATTCTGGCTTATTTTTACTGGGAGGGTGGGTGGGGGCCCCCCCCTTCGGCGACCTCCCCCCCATTCGAGGTCCCCCCATGAAAAGCCCCCCATAAATTTCGACCTCCCCCCATAACCCCCCTGTAACCCAAAAAATTGCCAATTTTTACCATTTTTACCCTAAATTTTCGAAAAATTTTCCGGCTTCGCCGGATTTTTAACGAAATTTTAACTATTTTAGCATAAAAAACATCTAAAATTAGTCATTTTTGGCGATTTTTGACATTTTTTGCACAAAAAACGTAAAAAAATTAGCAAAATTTTTCCAAAAATATGCCCCTATTTTTGGTGAGCCATGGGGGGCAACTTCGAGCCCCCCATAAAGCCCCCCATCAATTTTTGCCTAAAAATAAGCCAGATATTTGCAGTTCAAATCCCTGCAATTTAGTATTTATATATATATATAATATATATACGTCACTATACCTCTCTGAGGGTTTCAAACTCGTGTACACATATGGTGACAAAGAACTAAGGCCTAGCCAATATATACCTCAAATTAAAGCATCTATCTGAGGCTATTCATTGCTATACAAATGACAATGATACGCCAAGTAGCTAGCAAGTAATGGTGCTTAAATGATTTGATCAAGCTCATTCTGACTTATTTACTTCAAACTTTAACCCGATCTGACTTTCTCATACTGCTTTGTAGAGACTTGGTACAAGAAGATACAATGTTCAGGACATCAAGAGCTTCAATTTTGGAAAATTTGAAAATTTGCTATTTTTTACTATAGGCCTCCGTCATCGCACTGAGGCATGCGTCCACAATTAAACGCCAGCAATTACAGTGAAATTTAGCACACATCTTCCTTTCATAGGTGCAAATTGGCACACCGAATTTGGTTGGAATAGCTCTGCTTTCATCCGACTTGCGGACAATTATATATATTCAAAAATTTGAGAAAAAGGCGTATTTTGAGGCAAAACGCCAACGTGGTGACCAAAAGTGTGATCTACCCCCAAGCAGCAGCAGGGATTGTGCGTATGCAAATTGAACCTCTATTGTGTACTGTGTTAATATCTATACGCGAAATCTGTGCTGTGAACGGTTTGTTCAGGGCATGACGAAACATTTCTTCGGTGGCTTTTTTGTAAGTCAGAATTGTGCAAAAGCCAACTGGGTTTTCTTTAGTGGGGGGGGGGGGTGGGGGGGGACCCCCCCCACTTTTGGGTTCCCCCCCCCTCTCGACCCCTTCACTCCCACTCGTTCCCCGCCCCCCTTTTTTGGGGGTCCCCCCCCCACTCACTATAAGGTGCCCAGAAAATGCCAAATTTTTAGGATTTTTGGTCAAAATTCTCAAAAATTGTCCGACTTCGCCGGTATTTTTTGGTTAAAAATCGTCTATTTTGGGACTAAATCTTGATTTTTGAGCACTTTTTAGCTTGGATGTAGCAGTATACGTAGAAAACACGCAATTTTTACCGCATTTTTAGCATTTTAGCCCATTTTATTTCCCCCCCACTTTTTTGGGCTAGAGAAAACCCAGCCGACTTCATCCAACTTTGAAAATTTTTAGAAATTATCTGAGCTAACGCAAGAACACTTCATATAGATATTAACACGCTACCTAGTTCAGATTAACATTTTGGCAAGTTGCGGCTCATTTGCTCTTTTGTCCCTCAACCCCCCCCCCTTTTGCCAATTTTCGACCATCTCCGATTTTTCTTATTTTCACATCTTCTGTACTTCCGATGGGTCCGCAAAACAAGACACTTGCGTTTGTTGCAAAACTTTCTCTATCATTCGCAATAGTCCTCCAAAGGTGACCCCGGCATGTGTTAAACATAGGAAAACGAAAAAGTTAGGAAAATTTCGCGGTGACCAAAGGTTTGAGCGCTGTGCAAGAGCAAATGAGCTATACGTAACGTAGCACAATGCTAATCTGAACTAGATAGCGTGTTAATATCTATATGCGGTGTTTTTGCGTTGGCTCAGCAATTTTCTAGAAGTTTTCAAAGTTGGATGCAGGCGGTTTTTGCACAATTCTGACTTACAAAAAATGCCACCGAAGAAATGTTTCGTCATTCCGTGAACTAACCATTCACTGCACAAATTTCGCGTATACATATTAACACAGTACACAAATAGAGCTTTAATTTGTATACGCACAATCCCTGCTGCTGCTTGGGAGTAGATCACACTTTTGGTCACCGCGTTGGCGTTTTGCCTCAAAATACCCATAATTGCCATTTTCTCAAATTTTTGAATATAATGGTCCATAAGTCGGGTCAAACCCGAGATATTCCAACCAAATTTGGTGTGCCAATTTGCACATATGAAAGGAAGTTGTGTGCTAAGTTTCTCTGCAATTGCTGGTGTTGAACTGTGGATGCATGCCTCAGGGCGATGACTGAGACCTATATAAAGTCAAAAATGGCAAATTTTCCAAATATAGCCAAATTGTATATCAAATTGAAGCTCTCGATGTCCTGAACATTTTTATCTTCTTGCACCAAGTCTCTACGTAGCAGTATGGGAAAGCTAGAACGCGTTAAATTTTGAAGTAAATAACAGTCGGAATGAGCTTGATCAAATCTTTCAAGCACCGTTAGTTGCTACCTACTTGGCGTATCATTGCCATTTTGTACAGCAATAAATAGCCCCAAATAGATGCTTCAAACTGATGTATTTGTCATGCCGTAGTCTCTTGTCATCCTATGTGTACGCGACTTCGAACCCCTCGGCGAGGCATACCATCGTAAATTCTATATTGTAAGGATTTGAACTGCAATATCTGAACTGGATTGACTCTGGACTCTAAAAATGTCTTGTTTTTGGACACATATGGGGTATATTATACCTGAAAATGAGCGAAGTCGGTGACTATAAAATTTGGTACCCGGCGACCCCCCGCCCTTAACTGTATATTTTAGTACTGTGCACTAGCGTAGATACGGGGGGGGGGGCGGGGGGGGGGGGGCGCCCACCCCGAAATAATGGCTTTGTCCCCCTAAAAAATTGGGCAAAAGAAAAATTTTACGCCCGTGCGGAGCGCTGGCGTTTAACTTTATTAGAAACATACACAAATTATACATTAATGCTTCAAATTAGCTCAATATTGATGCATTTTCTACACCATTAAAAAATTTTCGCGCCTCCGGCGCTAATTTTGGCTATTTACATTATCAAAATTATTTTTCATCAAGCATGCTAACAAATGTTTGTATATATAAGTTGCTTTGCAGTTTTGCTGTTATCTGCGTTATTGCCAACATCATCAGCCTTGGCATAATTGTTTGATTGATATCATCAGAATACGCAGTTCTTACGTAATGGGAGCATCCTAATGGTTTCAGTTTTCGGGCAAGACAGTAAACGTAGAAAATAGCAAATAAAAGTACAAAATGTTGTTAGTCAATTGATAAATCATTTATAAAGAATTATATAAATGTTTCAATAGCGTTTAATTGCGAAATTTAAAAATTTTCTCAACTTCTGGGGGGCTCGTCCCCCCAGACCCCCCATTTGGGACTTAGGGTATCGCTTTCAGTTGTAACAAGTCGAAACATGAACCATAGAAGACTTTTGAATTAATAGGACAACTTGCAGTATATAATACACAGTGTGCATGTAATCGTTACGCAAAAATAGAAAATCCCCCCTCAAAAGACCTCGGTCAAAACCGCCTCCCCCCTGAAAATTTTTTGTACCTACGCTACTGGTACTGTGTATGCTGTTTTGGACAGGATTTCGACTGTATATTAAGACGCTTTTTATGCATTTAGGTCGTGATACGATGTTTGACGAAAGATCCCATTCACGGAGAAATTTAACCAAACTTTCATTGGTTTTTTCTCACATGTTCTCTGAACTGAAGGCTGAATTTCCTCAGGGTCTTTTTGTGGGCGATGGCTTCAGGATCACTAAACGTGACGCTGAAGAATTTTGGCTCAGTCGCTTCGGTGGCAGGTATATAGAGTCATAGCAAAACTGCATTGGTTGGCAAATGTGCACGTTTCCCAGTCATTTTGGACAAACTGCACTTTCTCCAGCTAAACGTATGTAGGACGTTTTAATAACTTTGGCCAGTTATATATCTTCGTTTCAGTTGGTCAATTTCTTCATCTTTTGGCCTTTCTTGATTTATCTTCGAATTTTATACGTATTCAATTTCAGACATCTGATTTAATTTTTGTTTGTTAGTGAAAGTTTTTCTATCAAAAATCCAGTTAATTGATGTATAATTGTAAATTAATTTAAATTAAAATTGTGTGTATAGAAATATAGTCAAGCGGGAAAAAACCCACTTTTCAGATTTTTGGCCAGAACTTTTTAATGGTTTGACATATCGAAATGCTGATTATACAGGTAGCTAGGCCTAGTCGTAAGCTTTATTATGAGCTATAGAACACCTCTCTAGGATGTGCCGTTAGCGAGAAAAATTGTCCCAAACTGGCGGGAAAAAACCCACTGCGGGAAAAAACCCACCCCAAAAAATTTTTGGCAAGCTGCCAGGAGCATTTCTAACCATTCCAAATGAAAGAGCGGGTTGTTTTTAGTACAACTGCATCAAAATATATTAGTTTATGTACTAAAATTGAGGTCATATGGTCATTTGAAAATGTTGTATCTTTAACACATAAACATAGGCAAATTTTGGAAATTTTTTAAAAATTGTTTATTTTCGGCAGTTTAAGCATCCTATCGTGTAGAAAGCGTGTTTTTCTTATTTGGAGCCAAACTAGACCCATTTTAAGGTAAAAATAAGCATTTTTGGTCAAAATTGCAATTTTGGCTTGAAACGGCACCGTGTCCGATTTAGACCCCCTGGACCACCCATAACAGTACGAACCCAGGTAAAACCTATACCAATTTAATCTATAGGCTCTATTAAACAAATGTATGTATTGGTTTGACCTTTCCGGTCAATGGTTTGAAAAAAATTTAATTTTGAAATGTGGGTTTTTCCCGCCGTGGGTTTTTTCCCGCCAACTCCAGGTCACCCCCATGTCGCATCGGAGGGGTCAGAGCAGTGTGACATATACAGTGCTCGTGCGGTTCCTACTTTTCCTACTTTTTTCCTACTTTTTTCCAGATTCCTACTTTTTTCCTACTTGAGGCCAAAAATTCCTACTTTTTCCTACTTTTTTCCTATGCTGGTAAATTTTATTATATATTAACTTTAGTTTTCTCCTTAATTTTACAAGAATTTCGCGCCTGCGGCGCGGAAAGTTTGATTTTAATGCTTACCTTACTCGCTGAAAAGGTACACTCTTAGAACATTTTTTATTCTGCAGGCCGTGACATGTGTTTGCGAAACAAGACTAGGCTAGTCCGTTTTGTTCAGAACTGCTCTCCGTTTATATGTTTAACTTTGAGTATATAGTCAAGCGGGAAAAAACCCACTTTCAGATTTTTGGCCAAAACTTTTTACTGGTTTGAGATATTGAAATACTGACTATACAGGCTGCTAGGCCTAGTCGTAAGCTTTCTTATGAGCTATAGAACACCTCTTTAGGGTGCGCCGTTAGTGAGAAAAAATGTCCCAAACTGGCGGGAAAAAACCCAATGCGGGGAAAAAACCCATATGCGGGGAAAACCCACCCCGAAAATTTTTTGGCAAGTTGCCAGGAGCATTTCTAACCGTTCCAAATGAAAGAGCGGGTTGTTTTTAGTACAACTGCATCAAAATATATTAGTTTTTGTTGAAAAATTGAGGTCATAGTGACTTTTGAAAATTTGTATGTTTTAACACATAAACATAGGCAAATTTTGGAAATTTTTTAAAATTGTTTATTTTCGGCAGTTTAAGCATTGCAATCGCTGTCCTTCCACCCGTTTAGGCTATATCATAGAACAAAATATATACTTGGAGCTTGTCTCACTTTGGTGCAAAGGCTGCCATGCCGTTGTTTTTGCATGGAAGACTTGTGCTGTGTGCTGCTCCTCGAGCTAGCCGCCAAATATGGCAACGCCGACGCCGACGGAGCATTTTCTGAAAAGGATTAGACGTCAGTTGTCGTGATGTCGACCACGCTTTGAGACTCCTTCTGGCAGCTATGGTTGAGTTGTTTTTGACCAACCATACGGGGCCAGTTTCCTGGCTAACGCTTTGCACCGTCGTGTGATGATCATCACATTGTGTAATGTAATGCAGCAAACACAACAACAAATTTAAATAACCAGAATCCAAAAACAATCAACTTGAAATTTTTAAATTTTGCCCGGTAAGTTTCTTATTCTTGCAGATAGCTTTGTGTAGCGTAGTTAGAACCGACACATTTCAATCCGAAGATTTTCCCCAGTATTTTTGAAGATTTCAGTCTTCGCGGGGTTTAGATTTTAATTTTAATGATCTGGTTGGATTTTGGAAGTATTTTACTTGATTAACTTGGGTTGATGTTAAGCTTTTCTCGTCAGCTTGGCTTGAAAAGCGTCAACTGCCCAGTTTTTGTTCCAAAATTGTGTTCTTTAGAACGCATTTCTTGGAAAATAACAAATTTTTAAAATGAACAAAAAGTTAAATTTGGTTTCTTTGTAAGTGGTTCAGCATTGTTGTGGTTCATCTTGTGAACCGAAAAATGCTGCTCTCCGCGGACTGCAAAAAGTCAAGAAGCGGCAAGCGAAGACCAAGGATAGAAAACTTGGCCCCGAAACTAGACTGCCGTGCGGTTATTTCAGTCACCCCCAAGGCAACGGTAGTCGTCCTTTCCGACTACTGTGGCCCCCCGCTTGACAAAAGTGACGAAGATGGCTGAAAAGCTAGTTGGCTTGCTTGTAAGCCTTGGGCAGGCCTCCTACTCTTCCTATTTTTCCTATTTTTCTTTGAAATTCCTATTTTTTCCAATTTTTGATAAAAATTCCTATTTTTTTCCTATTTTTCATTATTTTTATCTAGTTTTGGATTATTTTAGTATTGATATCTGAGAAAGTGTTTAGCGTATGCTTTAATCCCGGATTTCCAAAAATTTTCGGTCTTTGTCTGTACTTCTACATACCACTGTCTTGTGGTTTTGCATCTGATTGATGATTAATTTTCTAAATCGTTCCTTTAAGTTACCATATTATGCCAAACAGTGCCCCCCCCCCAATAAAACGCCCATGAGCCACTGTTTGGCATAATATGTAGATCAATTTTTTGTGGTATATATCTCCCCACTTGCCTTACTCCTTGCTCTGCTAGCTAACTGTTACTTTTTATAGTTCTCACTTGGCCGTCTTCCTTTTCTTAATTTTTCAAATTCCTCACTTGTCTTACTCTTAGGGAACCGAGAATTTTTTGAAAAGTTAAAGTAAAAACTGTAGAATTGGAACTCATGGGGACTCTCCTATGCGTGAGGTCACCGACTGGAAAGGGCTCTCCCACTCCATTTCCCAGTAAAATTAAGCCAGTCCACTATTCCTTTAGAAATGGAAATTTTAGAAATAGATATAGCAGAGGATTAATAAAAATCGAATATTTGAGGTCATTTTCGAAAGTGAAGTCTGAT
>JASAND010023298.1:0-28191 GCA_030248195.1 Trissonchulus latispiculum
AACCTAACTGCAGGTTCGGGCATAGCTAAACGGCCCTCACATAAAAGTCCTTCAAAAATAATTCAAAACTTGCTTAAAATGTAATTCTTTTTCTTTCCTGCTTTATAAAATGAAGCTAATTCAGTCCGAGATAGTCGAGGCACCGTACTGGAACATTTTTGAGCCTGCAGTGGAGGAAGCCTCCACAGCCAAATACGAGTACGTTCAGTACAGAGAAAATAACGTTAATGTCCAACAGCTACGAAGGTTTGAATTTTTTACCAAAGATATGGATGCCTGGCTGTTGCCTCACGATTCGTTTCTCTTGATTAAAGGCAGAATCTTGGACCAGGCAGGCAATCAGTTGCCAGCAACGGAAGCAACCACTATTGTTAATAATGGGTTTAGTTTGTTCTCGAGGGCGGAATACTTTGCAAATGAGCAGCTGCTAGAGGATTTTGATCATGTGCACTTGGCGACAACCGTTTTAAACCTAGTTAATATTTCGGACGACTTCAGCCGTTCTGTGGGTACCGCAATGATGTGGTACAAGGATACAGGAAACGGTGGTACGGATACTCAGAAATATAACACTGAACTAATCAGAAATCAAGCACAAGAAATTGTTGGCGCAAGTACGACAGACAATCCCAGTTTCAACCTATGGTTCACACAACAACACATGCTAACTTCGGACGGAAAGCAAATCAGTTTTATTCTTCCTCTAAGATTTTTGTTCGGATTTACAAAGGATTTTAGCAAAGTTCTGAGAGGTGTGAGGCATACTTTCAAGTTGGAAAGGAACGACGATAGGTGCATTTTTCATTCTAACAATCACGATTCTCAGGCCAAGTTTTGGCTGGATCATATGAGCTGGTATGTTCCATCTCTGGTATCAGCTCTAGCTACAATGTCTAGCCTAGAAAGCCGACTTCTAAAGTCACAAACTGTGCAGATTTACTGGAAAAGTATCTCTGTTTACCGATCTGACGAAAAGGACGAGCAGTATCCCTTCTGGCGTGTTGCTTCTACCATCAGCAGACCTATTCATATTTTCGTCGTACTAGAGTAGCAGGTCGAAGCAAATAGACGAAAACAGCATGATCTTTGACCACCTTTCGCTAAGTCAGGCCGAGATTCAGCTAAATTCAACTCAGCATCCTGAGGAAAAATATGAGTGTGACTTCGATAATAATGACTATGCTCGATTATAATTCAGTTTCCTACAAGCAGGGCTAAAAGACGTGGACGAGGATACTGGTTCTCAAGTTAGCTATGCTGACTTTAAGGCACTGTACCCTATTTTGTTTTTTGACGTGTCTCATAGGGACGAGTCTGTATATGAACAGGTGAGCAAGACCGATCTAGAGGTCAGACTTAATTTTCGACATAAACCAAGCGAAAACTATTACATTTACTGTATTGTGCTCGGCGATAAAACTGCAAGCTTAGAAACCATTGATGGTAGAGTCAATATTACTCTGAATTGAATTTCACTCCTTTAAAAATAATGTACGTGAAACACGGAGTTAAATTGTCAGATAATCAAAAGGCGAAGCTGAAGAATGCTTTCAGAACTGGAAGTGGAACATCATTGATCTTGGGTTATGCTGCGCTTAGTGGTCCTGATAATATGCTTTTAACGAGAACTCAATTTCAAAAAGTAAATGAGGCGAAAAGACTGAGAAAAGGGGTTAAACTTTCATTGTCAAAATCACAGCTTGCAAAGAACAGAGGCCTCCTGCCTTTTTTAGCGCTAGGAATCCCTGCAGCGGTAGCCGGTCTCAAGGCATTGGTAGTAGGAGCGGCAACGGCTGCAGGGGCGGCGGCAATTAATCAGGTTTTGAAGAAAGCCTCCGGCAAAGGCATGTTCCTGCCGGGCAAAAGGTATGGGAAAGGAATGTACTTGATGGGAAAGCATTGACTAACCTTGATTTAGGTGAAATGATGAAAGATACTAAAACTTTTCGATGTATTTTCATGAGGGACACTCTACCGCTACAGATTCGGCAGAACGAGTGCGGTATTGTAAATTTAGATACGTTTGCCGGCGCGGCAACGCACTGGGTTTGCTACCGAAACAGTAAACAAGAAAAATATGTAGAATATTTTGATTCATTTGGTCTTTTCCCGCCAATGGAAGTAGAGAGGTACCTACGAACTTCTGGCAAAGAGCCTAGCTTCAGCAGCAGCAAGATCCAACAGTTTGGATCGAATTTATGCGGGCTTTATTGTGTACTATACCTTAAACTAAGGAACTTGGGCGTATCTTTTTATGACACAATTGCGTTGATGACAAAATTTAAATACTAACTTGTAAAATGCAGGAATTAATGAACACATTTGTTTTAAATTACACTCAAGAAGAATCGTTTCAGCTTCCAAATCAAATTAAAATAAGTTGCATCAGATTAAAGTCTTGGTTGATTCTTGATTCTTAAAATGCTCTCACCCAACATTAGCAGTAAAATCTTTTTCTCTTCTGTTAGCACAAGGATGGAAACGGATTTTCTAGACAGTTCTGTTTTTTTGGACTCTGATTGGCCTGAACTTAAATTGCCGAAACCAGTTGAAGTGGACACAATACATTTAAAAGTTAACCCAGTTGACCAATCCGTCAGCTCTCCCGTAGTTATTTGCGTAATTCTGTCAATGTAGTTACCGCAGTTAATCTTTCACTCCAAATTGCACATTTTAGTGACATTCGCTGAATGCGATTCCGAGATACAAAAAAAGCTAAATTATTTATTCAGACCAAATTCACTATATTTATTGAATAAGAATTAATGTTTTCGGCAATGGTGTAACTTCTAAAGAATGGTAATGAACAGCCATTAGCAGAAATTTCACTTTCTATACGGGTTTTACCGTATCTTCATTTAGATTTCATTACTTGTTTTAGGCAATGGACTGTGATCGTAGTTCCGAAGCCTGGGTTGCCAAATGGGAAGTTTTTATTCACAATGTTAATAACGTTAGTACTTTGGTCAGCACTTATGTCAAAAGTGGAGATAATAAATCTGCAGCAGTGGAAGCCATTTTGGATCCAGATTTAGAAGTCCAGCTAGGGGAGTGCTGGTGCGCAGCATTAGACACTGACGGGTGCGATAGATCTGAACCGTTCAAGAAAAGAACAAGGCGAAGTGAACCATCTAAGGCATCGGCGATGATAAAAATTTTTGAACAAATGCGGAATTCTGTTGAACAGCATGAACGAACTGACATTGTTGCAGTTTTGAGAGTGCTCACAATCAATGGCAGGACTGATATAATAAAACACCTGTGGGGCCTCTTTCAATCCACGCAGGCAAACAAAGTCCGCATCTTCTTTCACTTGGGAAGGCAACCGCACCAGTATAAACAGTTTTTAACTAACCTTGGAAAACCAGAAGCGGCAGCACATTACGCTAAATTCGTGGAAGATTTGGGCATCGGTTTGATGTATGCCCAAAACATTAAGCAAACCTACATAAATCTGAAACATTGGACCTATATTCTGACTACATCAGTCTCAGTCCGCAACTTTGCACTATTTTCAGCACGAATGAAATCGTATCTTCTTCAGCATGCATCTGAATCCACCTTCTGGCAGAAAAATCCAATTGCTTGGGACGACAATTCAGGATTTTTCAAGTCTTTTCAGCTTTTGAAAAATGTTGATCACGTAGAAGTGATATGTCATTTTAGACTGCTCGACAATACACTGCCCACAGTCGATGTAGGCTTTGTTCAGATGTTCTGCGACAAGATATGTGACGTCGCTGAACGTGACGGAATCATACATGCTCCTGACGGCCACGACAACTGTATTTTGATCGGCCTAAGAGCAAACATTGCATTCAAATGTTGTGTTATTTCTTCTGGTAACATTGTCAGTGCTGCGGAAGGCCGCCAAACTTCAGTTAACTTAAGAAATTTCTTGCCAGAAGGCTTAAGTGAGCATGTAAATGTGTCTATTTGGAAGTTTCATTAAAAGTCATAAGGGGCCGTTGTAAGGTTGAAATTATCAGAAACTGAACCTAACTTTCAGAAACTGAAGCTAATTATCTGATATTGCACCCAATCATCAGAAATTATACCTAATTATCAGAAGTTGAAGCTAATTATCTGATGTTGCACCTAATTATCCGAAACTATACCTAATTATCAGAATTTGAAGCTAATTAATTAATTAATTGATATTGTACCTAATTATCAGAAACTGAACCTAACTTTCAGAAACTGAAGCTAATTATCTGATATTGCACCCAATCATCAGAAATTATACCTAATTATCAGAAGTTGAAGCTAATTATCTGATATTGCACCTAATTATCCGAAACTATACCTAATTATCGGAATTTGAAGCTAATTAATTGATATTGTACCTAATTATCAGAAACTGAACCTAACTTTCAGAAACTGAAGCTAATTATCTGATATTGCACCCAATCATCAGAAATTATACCTAATTATCAGAAGTTGAAGCTAATTATCTGATGTTGCACCTAATTATCCGAAACTATACCTAATTATCGGAATTTGAAGCTAATTAATTGATATTGTACCTAATTATCAGAAACTGAACCTAACTTTCAGAAACTGAAGCTAATTATCTGATATTGCACAATTTCTGATATGCACAATCATCAGAAATTATACCTAATTATCAGAAGTTAAAGCTAATTATCTGATATTGCACTAATTAGCCGAAACTATACCTAATTATCGGAATTTGAAGCTAATTAATTAATTAATTGATATTGTACCTAATTATGAGAAACTGAACCTAACTTTCAGAAACTGAAGCTAATTATCTGATATTGCACCCAATCATCAGAAATTATACCTAATTATCAGAAGTTGAAGCTAATTATCTGATGTTGCACCTAATTATCCGAAACTATACCTAATTATCGGAATTTGAAGCTAATTAATTGATATTGTACCTAATTATCAGAAACTGAACCTAACTTTCAGAAACTGAAGCTAATTATCTGATATTGCACCCAATCATCAGAAATTATACCTAATTATCAGAAGTTGAAGCTAATTATCTGATATTGCACCTAATTATCCGAAACTATACCTAATTATCAGAATTTGAAGCTAATTAATTAATTAATTGATATTGTACCTAATTATCAGAAACTGAACCTAACTTTCAGAAACTGAAGCTAATTATCTGATATTGCACCCAATCATCAGAAATTATACCTAATTATCAGAAGTTAAAGCTAATTATCTGATATTGCACTAATTATCCGAAACTATACCTAATTATCGGAATTTGAAGCTAATTAATTGATATTGTACCTAATTATCAGAAACTGAACCTAACTTTCAGAAACTGAAGCTAATTATCTGATATTGCACCCAATCATCAGAAATTATACCTAATTATCAGAAGTTGAAGCTAATTATCTGATGTTGCACCTAATTATCCGAAACTATACCTAATTATCGGAATTTGAAGCTAATTAATTGATATTGTACCTAATTATCAGAAACTGAACCTAACTTTCAGAAACTGAAGCTAATTATCTGATATCGCACCTCATTATCAGAAATTATACCTAATTATCAGAAGTTGAAGCTAATTATCTGGAATTGCACCTAATTATAAGAAATTATACCTAATTAACAGAAGTTAAGCAAATTATCTGATATTGCACCCAATTATCAGAAATTATACCTTATTAGCAGAAACTAATGCTAGTTATCCGATATTGCACCTAATTATCAGAAGTTGAAGCTAATTATCTGATATTGCACCTAATTATCCGAAACTATACCTAATTATCGGAATTTGAAGCTAATTAATTAATTAATTGATATTGTACCTAATTATCAGAAACTGAACCTAACTTTCAGAAACTGAAGCTAATTATCTGATATCGCACCTCATTATCAGAAATTATACAATATAGAAAAATGATATCCGAAACTATACCTAATTATCAGAATTTGAAGCTAATTAATTGATATTGTACCTAATTATCAGAAACTGAACCTAAAGTTGAAGCTAATTATCTGATATTGCACCCAATCATCAGAATTATACCTAATTATCAGAAGTTGAAGCTAATTATCTGATGTTGCACCTAATTATCCGAAACTATACCTAATTATCGGAATTTGAAGCTAATTAATTGATATTGTACCTAATTATCAGAAACTGAACCTAACTTTCAGAAACTGAAGCTAATTATCTGATATTGCACCCAATCATCAGAAATTATACCTAATTATCAGAAGTTGAAGCTAATTATCTGATATTGCACCTAATTATCCGAAACTATACCTAATTATCGGAATTTGAAGCTAATTAATTGATATTGTACCTAATTATCAGAAACTGAACCTAACTTTCAGAAACTGAAGCTAATTATCTGATATTGCACCCAATCATCAGAAATTATACCTAATTATCAGAAGTTGAAGCTAATTATCTGATGTTGCACCTAATTATCCGAAACTATACCTAATTATCGGAATTTGAAGCTAATTAATTGATATTGTACCTAATTATCAGAAACTGAACCTAACTTTCAGAAACTGAAGCTAATTATCTGATATTGCACCCAATCATCAGAAATTATACCTAATTATCAGAAGTTGAAGCTAATTATCTGATGTTGCACCTAATTATCCGAAACTATACCTAATTATCGGAATTTGAAGCTAATTAATTGATATTGTACCTAATTATCAGAAACTGAACCTAACTTTCAGAAACTGAAGCTAATTATCTGATATTGCACCCAATCATCAGAAATTATACCTAATTATCAGAAGTTAAAGCTAATTATCTGATATTGCACTAATTATCCGAAACTATACCTAATTATCGGAATTTGAAGCTAATTAATTGATATTGTACCTAATTATCAGAAACTGAACCTAACATTCAGAAACTGAAGCTAATTATCTGATATTGCACCCAATCATCAGAAATTATACCTAATTATCAGAAGTTGAAGCTAATTATCTGATGTTGCACCTAATTATCCGAAACTATACCTAATTATCGGAATTTGAAGCTAATTAATTGATATTGTACCTAATTATCAGAAACTGAACCTAACTTTCAGAAACTGAAGCTAATTATCTGATATTGCACCTCATTATCAGAAATTATACCTAATGGGCCTTAGCAAATCCTCTTGAGTAAGGGACGTAGCACATATCTGTTCGCCGTGGGCTCTGGCCAACCCAGCTGTCCATCTTTAACTGGTGGGTAAATGGGTACCACAGCGGTGGAAAGGTAACAGGAGTCTGTGTTCTTGCGTAATGTCTGATGAAGGGCTGGTCCCCCTTAGACTGATGTAGTCAACATTAGAGTTGTCGCTCCTGAGCACGAGCTGAGAATCTGGAGATAAGCTACGGCACCCTAGAACCACTTTCTGTAGGTTGGAGTTCTCTCCAGGGGTCACTTTACCTTTTTTACATTTAATGTCTTTCGTCAAAGATATTTTATTAATAATTTGGTTGCCACATCGACATAGACGTTTTGGGGGTTGAAGGGGGGTGTTGTACTAGTTACAGTTACAACTAATACTGTATGGGGAGAACATACGATTAAGCCAGTGCGAACCAATCTCAGCAAACAAGTAACTCCTAGTCTAGGGAAGAGTCTCGTGTTGTACTTTAGCTAATAGAGTGCAGTAAAAGGCAGCGCCAGTCATAAAATATGATAACTTTATTTGCATACGATTGGCTATTGTGAACTACAGCATACAGCACACAGAAATGAGAGCACAATATTTGTACCAAACGAATGACGGAAAATGACTAGATTACCACAAACGAATAAAAACAACATAACAGAAACGAGACGGAAATGTAATAAAGAAAATATACACGTTGTCTGTATGCACTAACCGCATACGATTCTGGGGAATAGCTCAAATATGAAGAGATCAAAACTCTAAACAATGCGAAATTTTCTCCAAATTACTGTTAGTCACTTTTATGAAGAATTAACGTTTTGCCAATGAATGGAAAAAATTGAAAATTTCAGCAATTTCTAGCAGTTTGGGCATATGATTTGAAAACATAGGTTAGATGTGATTATGTGAAAATTGCTGCTGTGGCGGACGACCCCTTTTCGTTTTTTGAGGGAACCCGAACCCCCCATTTTCCCCATGTCACGCCATAAATCCTAAACAGGTAATACGGTTGATGCAACAATTTACAACCTTTAAATTTGTACCTTAAAATATCTTTGGTAGGTATGTAGAACATAATGTAGCAAGCATAAAATGGTTACAATAGCTGGTAAGGGCTTGTTCTGCCGAACGCCAGCTAAAACGGTCTACTGCAAAACAGATAGTAATGAACAAATACAATTAATTTCAAAGCCAGATTTCGGCAAGTTAATTGAGCAATTAAAGGTGAGGTTTTAGTACCACCACAATACCCATTGAGATTTTACAGTTACATTAAAATGTAATACTGTAATAATCTCACCAAAACCACAGTGAGAACTATAGGAGAAGCCAAATTACAGTGCAAATTTTCGATTTTGGCAGTCAAATCGAAGCTAAATTTAGATTAAATCTTCAATGCAATTTAACTTCCCCTAAATTGTTTAACCCTAAAATGTTAGTAATTGTCGCATTGTTTAACTACAAAACTGTGACCAACAAAAGCCACCCTCTTGTAGCTAAGCAATCCGACAAAATGAGGATTTAAATGCTAATGTGAGTAATAATCAGTTTATTCCTTTTCGGAGCGACCACAGTACATCACAGTGACCACAGCTGCGAGCAGGAACACTGCGATGACTGCCGCCATGATAACGGAGAACCCTGTGGTGGAGAGACAGAAATCGGCCGAAGCAGAGGGGTGGGTCACGTGATGCGGATGAGAGAATGCGGGCATCTGCGGGTGAGTGGGCAGGGCAGGGCCTTGGCTGTCCTCCAATTCCAGGGCGTCGAAGGAAGCAAGGACGTCGAGAGTGCCGCTGGCTTCGGCTTGAGTGAGGAGGCTTCGCTTGAATCGAGTTGGCTCAGCGCACTGTGGTAGCGGGCAGGCTTCGTCGGGTTCCTGAAACAAGTAAAATGATAGGAATGTGGCAGACAACCAACAGCTGTGCTTAATAGTAAAGGTTAAAGTCATAGCAGGGTAAAAAACGTCCTGAGTTTCTGGCCACCGATCGAATAGCGACTATGCAGTAAGCTACATGCTACAAGCTACAGTAAGTATGCTACACTGTAAATAGTAGCAGTTCTGCCACTGAGCTATCATGGGCGGAGTGGAAATGGAACTCTAGTACTTCGAATGTTCTGCATTTCCTTGAACCAAAAATGTTTTGTGAGTTGTGCAAAAGGCAAGGAATGGAGTAGCTTTGCTAGGATAGAATAGTAAAAAGTAAGGAGTAAAGTAATGCAAATTAGTCACCTTAATGGTAATGGTAATCTGACACTGGAAGAACAGTTGAGGTCGATCGGCGTATTTGAAGACGTGGGTTTCCTGACCGGCCATCAGATCCGTGAGATACTCCAGATTTCGGAGGAGATATTGGTCCAGAGCGCAGCCTTGGGCATCCAAAAGATCCACTCGATCACCCTGAAACAAGAAAAGAAATGAAAGAATCACGCTGCAAAGATTTGGCTTTGCCGGGACTCGAACCAGGGACCTGTCGTTCTGCAGAGCAGAATGATAACCATTACACCAAAGAGCCAAAGAAGAGAGATTAGCTTAGATTAGAGATTAGATTAGACAAGCTAACGATTGACTATTTTCTCAGCCTCCAGTGATATTGCAAAAACTTGAAGCAAGAGAGTCGAAAAACAGTACTGATTTTTTGCAATCTTGATCCCAGCATTAAGTATAGGCTAAATTGTATGAAGCCAGAAATCTATTTCCCCTTCCCAGCTCTCCGATCACATTTGAATATTGCTCAAAAAATTGGAGTTTTTATGAAAATTGACTGATAACATGAAATAGCATAATATTTAGTATAATAAAGTTAAGTAAGGACAACTTACAGCCCCATCGTCAACATAGCAGGAGTGAACGACCATGCAGAAGGTATCGACCGTTTCCGTGTCACAAGTCCATTTGTGGTATACAGCTTGTCCAACAATCGCATACCTGCAATCACACAGGAGAAAAAATTTGAACTGTAACATTAAATTAAAAATATACTGAAAGTTGAAACAATGTTAGTATGTGTGGAAAACACCCACCCCGAATAATTCACAATGTAAAAATCATGTACAATTAAGTGATCAATCGAATAGCATGATTCGACTTAGGTATCACGCAACAGAAGAGCTGCTAATCATGCGAAAGCGACGCCACCAATTCATGGATCAGCTTGAACAGATCACCCTTCTACTAAGAGATCAATAAGAAAGATCTTAGGACCATCTTACTGTATGACGGCGCCATCAGGTCCCCCGTCGAGTATCTCGTATCTGCAAATGGGCATGGGTACGACCTGGGTCTGGAACCCGGTGGTGAGCATGGACACCTCCAGCTCCGTCGACACCGTCTTGTCCGCCTCCATGTAGAAGCACTGGATCGTGTACGCACGGTCTACCTGGAAAAAAACAAGTAGAAAAGATGAAATCACAAATAAGTTGAAAGAAACAATAAAAACTTTTTTCCTTTGATCAATCTGAAATTGCGCTTGGAAAAGGGAAGCCAGTCGAATTTCAAATGACGCTGCATGTATATTTCTCCGATACTCTTAATCAATCAAATCCCAGACAAAATCTGATCAAGTTTAAAGATGAATGAATCTGTATTTAGTCAGTATTTCGCCGCTTATCGTTAAATTAAACATAGAGTCGAAAGCCACAACTATAATACCAGATTTCTACCTACTATGCCCCGAGTCAGTCATTAGTCAATGGGTGGCCGTCTGTCAGATGTAGCACCACAGCACCTCCATTACGGAAATCATAATAGACTGTCTGATAACCTTGTGGAACACCTCGGGTAATTGCTATGGCAATTGTTCAGTGTCAGCATTACCTTTGTTAAAAATATATAAGTTCTACGCTGACACTACCCCTAACTGGAGTACCGATCAGTTTGAACACGAGCCTAGCACAATTAAACAGTGGTATCATCAAGTCTTAGTACAACATTAAAGATCGCAAAAATGAGGAACGCAGATTCAGTTGTAATTGTTGCTGCTCAAACATTAAGGCCTCACCTTAGTGATGAACTGTGGATGAAAGGTGATAACGACAGTGACAGAGACGAAGACGCCGCGGGGCTCGAGGGAGCGGGTCCGACGGACGTTGCAGGAGTCGAAGGGGAGGGAGAGACCGGCCACGCGCGTCCCCCCCTCGTCGCTCCGACACCCCTCCTCTCCGTAGAGGCCCTTCACGAACACGTGGCCCTCGAAGTTGTTCCGGGTGTTGAAGTTGACCGTGATGGAGGTCGGACCGCACTCGATCTCCGGCTCCCCCTCCACCCCGTTGTCGATCGGAATCCCACAAGCCAACCACACACTCACACAAACAACCACCGTTAACGCATAAAGTTGGCGACACATTTTGGGGCGAGGAATAAAGATAACTTGTGCGAACTTCTGAGATCGAAATACGGGAAAATCTGAACTAATACTGCTTAAAACCGTCCTTTCTCCTTTTATGTTTATGTGCCGAAATGGGGCACCTAAATCAGATTTTAGTTCCTTGCTCAGGGATTGTGCTAAATAATTTGATATGTAATGTCATTGTTTTAGTGTGAAGTTTTTGTCCGACTTAATGTTCAAAACTAGACATTACTATGTGCGTTTTTGCTTGCAAAGGTGTTAAGACAAAATTTGGGGTTAAATTTACGATAGGTTCCATTACGTGAAAGATAAATCAGTCTGAAATATAAAGTGTTATGCAATGCAACATTGTAAAAACGAGGCCGTAAATTTAAATCGTTTGATGCACTTCTTGTGCTGTATAACTGCAATAAAATGAACAAAAACAATGTGAGTAAACAAACAGACTTTATTTATTGGTTTTAATTTGAAACCATTTAAAAGAAGAACCGCTTAATGACTGATCAAGAATTTTCCCAGAATAAACTATAAAACTTTATGATGTCATTAAAGCCTTCGATCATTCGATCAAAACAGTGTTGTTGATTGGCCAACCTTTCGACACAACTAAAAGCACCAACTGCGAAGAAATAAAAGAAATTACATTAACAGGAGGTACCAGGTCACAGCAAAGTTACAAGTTAGTATCAATAAACTTAAAATATTCAAATGACAAATTTCAAATTAGAGAATTTTGGCATAGAGTTCTGAACCATAATGCATTCAGTCAGGTGCACTTAGACCTTCTAGTAATGGCCAAGTTTAGCTTTAGAGGTTGAAAACTTGGGCGGTGAACAACACCAGTTTATGGATATTAGGAGACACCTAGTATTTTAGAACGGCCGGGTGGAACCAGCCGGAGGCCGGCCGCCGGCCGCCGAAAAACGGTCCCCGGCTGGCCGCCGGCCGACGGCCGGCCGGCCGGCCGTTGGCCGTTCTCGCCCGGCGGCCATCGGCCGGCCGGCCGTCGGCTGGCCGGCGGCTAGCCAGACATATTTTTCAGTGTTTGAAGGCAATCTGAGCTAGAAAGTTGTAAAATATATATATTGATGCATTACAAAGGCAATGGAATCGATTTTTACTTATATATTTGGAAAAATTTCACATTCAATCTTGGATTTGTTTCGTAAACATCTGTTGCTCTGGTCAAATTGCTGCGTTAACTACAAATATTTGTGTTAGGCCGCCGGCCAACGGCCAGCCGGCGGCTGAACGGCCGAACGGCCAACGGCCGGCCGACGGCCGAACGGCCAGACACTCAGCCGGGCCGGCCACCGGCTCAAAAGCCGCCGGCCGGCCGGCGGCCGGCTGCCGGCTTCCTGGCCGTTCTAAAACACTAGAGACACCGACATTCAGCATTATGTTTAACTTGTTAGTCTGTCATCTGTAGCGAAAATGTCATTCCAACCGCTGTGTCATACGGGGATACGAACCCTCCAAATGCTGAGACTACTAAAGCTAATAGCAGACCCAAACTTTCCACCCAAAAGTTTCTAATTCTGTTTTACTAGTGTTTCTAAACTTGTCTTGCACAATACATTACTAAATTGTAACGCGGATTGAACGGGTACAGAAAATATTGACCCTGGACCTGCGCTATACCTTTGGTGGCTTTTTCCAACTCATTTTTGCTATGACCTGGAAAAGGCTGGAAAATACCTTCTCTCCTTCTGTCTCCAGTTGAGACTGATTTGAAAGTTTGACCAAAACTGTAGGTACCATATATAGGTAAGGATAAACTTGGAACTTCTTGCAGATGACTTCGAAATCCCTGTAGCCGTGACGATCTTATTTTGCTATGTACTACAGAAAATGCAACAGCTAGAACCATATTTATTCTTTTTCAGTGGCTACTGTCTGAGACAGAGTTGGCAACAAGGTCCGGTCCGGGTATTCGCGGGTACGTACCCGGGCCCGGGTCTAAATCTTCCAAGAATCCGGGTCCAAAGTAAATGTTTGTAATGGAAAGAAACGTCTTGAAACATACATTATTGAGTCAAACGTCAAAGTTTAGCATGGAGTTGGGCCGTAAATACTAAATGCTTCATTTAGTTTAATGGAAAGTGGATAAATTAATTCTGTATTAATTAATTAATTAAAGCAATTTATCAACTACTTTAAACTTTTAGGTTTAACTGTTGAGAAAAGCAAATCATGGTTGTATCTTCCGATTTCGTTCACTTTAAACTTCAGTAGAAATCATATTTTCATAGCCAGTTTTTAATGCAACACTGTCTTTCCAATTAACGTTGTTGTTAATTTCAAAGATTACTAGAAATTAAAAATTTCATTTTTTCTATTTTGCCGACGGCAATTATTCATAGTAATCAGAGTTGGCATGTCTTGGCTCAAATTGTTGACTTTGACAGAGTGTAAGTGTAACGATTTGACCCAAAGACAGCAGGGTTATGTAACCTGGAAAAAGAAACTTGTTTCTGTTTCCAACAATTCAGAAATTAAAAATAATTCCCGTAAAAAAGGCTCAAATAAACCGGGTTTCATAACAAAACTGAAACACGATTACACCATGGTAGTTATGCAATAGGTAGTGAGTTTTTTGGGGGAAAACATTGACAGAGGCTGCCCTAGATTTTGATTCCTACGTACACAATTAATTTAAAGAGCTGAACTCTCGAAATGTTATCATTTTCAATTTAATACGGGGTGTCGTTTGGTGCCGTTTGCTGCCCCATTCCAAGAGTTTCAGCTACCGAAATGTGTCGCCAACTTTATGCGTTGACGGTGATAGGTTGTGTGAGTGTGTGGTTGGCTTGTGGGATTCCGATCGACAACGGGGTGGAGGGGGAGCCGGAGATCGAGTGCGGTCCGACCTCCATCACGGTCAACTTCAACACCCGGAACAACTTCGAGGGCCACGTGTTCGTGAAGGGCCTCTACGGAGAGGAGGGGTGTCGGAGCGACGAGGGGGGGACGCGCGTGGCCGGTCTCTCCCTCCCCTTCGACTCCTGCAACGTCCGTCGGACCCGCTCCCTCGAGCCCCGCGGCGTCTTCGTCTCTGTCACTGTCGTCATCACCTTTCATCCACAGTTCATCACTAAGGTGAGGCTCCCCAAAAATGGTTAGCAGCCAGTTTGCTGATGTCGCTTTGTGTAAATTTGACTTTTATTTAATTAATTAATTAATCGTTAATAGTAATTAAGTACTAACAAGCCTGATTTTTCCATCCAAGCAGTTTGCTTTTGGACTCTGCTACATTCTGAGAGCAATGCAAATTTTTCAACAAAAGTCATGAGGTGTAACTATATTTCTGTCCAGTCTTAAGGTCAAAGTTTTCCTCTTTGTCATTGTAACTCTCTCCGTTCAGTATAATGAGCATGCGTTCAGAAAACAAGTGTAGCTACCTTTGCTGCACAAGAATGAGAATAATGTACCACCAAGTTAAGATGAAAATGTTGACATCTAGAGCAATTAGCCAATTTCCTGTAGGTAAATATAACCAAAATAAAAGCAATATACTAAAACTGTTCACTTTTAAGAAATTTTACTTTACAAAACTACATATTGGTGGATTTGCAAATCTTTGTATGTCAGTATTTCTGACATACGTACAAAGATCTTGACAAGAGAGTTAACAAAAACTGCACAGAGGAATCAGTGAATGTTTAATTATAACTTAATTAGGAATTGTGGAATTAGTTAGAAATTAATTAGGAACTACAGAAGACACAAGGGTGTGTGAATTATTGATGACATGGCGTTCTGCTTTCGGATTTTTCACTGGGCTTTTTCATACTATTTTGTTTTGCTTGTCTTTCTAGGTAGATCGTGCGTACACGATCCAGTGCTTCTACATGGAGGCGGACAAGACGGTGTCGACGGAGCTGGAGGTGTCCATGCTCACCACCGGGTTCCAGACCCAGGTCGTACCCATGCCCATTTGCAGATACGAGATACTCGACGGGGGACCTGATGGCGCCGTCATACAGTAAGACTATCCTAAGATCTTCCTTTTTGAATGTTGGTATACAAGGTGGCTATTTGTATTTATCTAAAATAAGGGTGAACCGTTTTAAAGGTAGCAACTCACTCTTCCGTTGAGTGTTAGCTAAGTCTATTCCGGTCTATTCGGATTCGATTAATCCCACGTCACCGCCTAGTTCTCGTCGGAAACTCAATCGTTCTCTTTTCTGTACACTATAAAAGGGGTAATAACTAATAGTGGTGAAAATGATAGGACCTTTAATTTAATGTTATTTTTCCATACCTATTTTTTAATGTATTGTCTTCATAGATATGCGATTGTTGGACAAGCTGTATACCACAAATGGACTTGTGACACGGAAACGGTCGATACCTTCTGTATGGTCGTTCACTCGTGCTATGTGGACGATGGGGCTGTGAGTATGATGGCTGTCATTACTTAAGCAGCTACCCATTAATTATTAACTAAGTCGTAAATTGGGATTGTAAGACCAAGAGTACATAATATCAAGAGTACATAATACATAAGAGTGTGACGAGCGTCACGAACAGGAGAGCCAGGGCGGCACCCCCGAGGGGGCGGACCGGGGGACCAACATACGCCCCCCAGGAGGCAGGGTAGCGGGAAGGGGAGGGGGGGGGCGGGGCGGGGGGGGAGGGAGGGGTAGAAGGATAATATCAACAGTACATAATATAAGAGTGTGCCGTTAGGTACACTCTATGTTATTAGAGCAAAAACTATGCTCTGTTGGATAACGGCCCACCCCCCCCCCGCAAATCAATCAGACCCTAGTGACCCCCCCCCCTGCAAATCAGTACCTAGTCGAAACGGGTGTACGCTCGTCGCTCACTCGCTCTGTTTCTGTGCTTAAGCTAGTAAACACAAGCAGCGTGTTAGCGAATTTGTGCCTGCTTCGAGCTTTAGAACACAAACATAGCACACGAAATTCTTTGAAGTAATGGGTCTAATTTGCGGGGGGGGGGTCACGGGGTAACGGGGTGGGCCGTTAGCGAGCAGAGCATAGTTTTTACTCTGATAACATAGAGTGTCCCTAGTGGCACACTCTTATATTATGTACTCTTGACAATATAATATTAGATTGTGACAGCAGGCAAGCTCTCTGTTATCAGCTCTATCTACCTGCTCTGTTCGCTAACGGCAGACCCCCTACACCAAATCCAAATGTGTATGCTCACTTCAAAGAAATCTGCTCAAAGAAATTGCTCGCAACAGACGCACTTTGAACCAACTGAGTAGTTGTGTTTTCGAGCTTTAACACGTAAAGATAGCGTGCAGCTTTCTTTGAAGTGAACATACACATTTGTGAGGGGTCAGCCGTTAGCGAACAGAGCATGTACGTAGTGCTGACAAGAGTACATAATATAAGAGTAAGAAACTCTTACAGTAGCATGTACAAATCATGCTAGGTATGCTCGGTGCGTTAAGTCGGGACCCCCCCCGAAAGTCTCGGGGGGGTCCCCACTTAGCACTAATTACACGCTTTCATATAAGCGTGTGTCTGCTCGCTGATTCGCCCATTAGCCTAAGCCTTACTGTAGGTAATTTATTAGTAGTTTTAATTAATTAATTATAACTTTAATTAGGTTAATGCAATTAAAAAACTAATTCGACAACCTTGTAGCATTTTTTCTGCTCTTTCAAACGATATAAAAATTGTTGCATAATACAAAAATTCGAAGGAATGTAATCTGCAACAATTTTTATATCGTTGAAAAGAGCAGAAAAAATGCTACACAGTTGTCGAATTAGTTTTTTAATTGCATTAACCTAATTAAAGTTATAATTAATTAATTAAAACTACTAATAAATTACCTACAGTAAGGCTTAGGCTAATGGGCGAATCAGCGAGCAGACACACGCTTATATGAAAGCGTGTAATTAGTGCTAAGTGGGACCCCCCCCCCCCGAGAATTTCGGGGGGGGGGGTCCCGACTTAACGCACCGAGCGCGAGCATACCTAGCATGATTTGTGCATGCTACTGTAAGAGTTTCTTACTCTTATATTATGTACTCTTGGTGCTGATAACAGAGAGCTTGCCTGCTGTCACACTCTTATATATTATGTGCTCTTGGTAAGACTAAACAACTGGTATTGCGGTGATTCAATCTGAGCTCTTTCAGCCATTTGCTTCCTTTGTCTTGTTTCAGGGCGATCGAGTTGATCTCTTGGACGAGAATGGATGCGCTCTTGATCGATATCTCCTCAGAAATCTGGAGTATCTCACAGATCTGATGGCGGGCCAGGAAACTCACGTCTTCAAATACGCCGATCGACCTCAACTATTCTTCCAGTGTCAAATCAGTATCACAATTAAAGTATGTGTCTGTAAACTTTGTGTTAAAGATAAAAAGCAAAATACTGAGATGGAAAGAATCATTTTTTTCGTACTTTGAGAAAGCTCGGCTTGGTAGAAAAGAAATTGGGAACAATAACTTTGCTGTAACATACTTTTAGAAACAGCAATGGATTGTGTCAAAACGTGTTGAAAATTAGTTTTACTCTTAATTATTGTTTCAGGAACCCAATGAAGGGTGCCCACTGCCCCAGTGCGCTGAGCCAGAGCGAGGCAGACGAAGCGTTCTCACTCAGGCCCAGGCCAGCGGCACCCTGGACGTTCTGGCCTCCATCGACGCCCTGGAATTGGAAGACAGTCAAGGCCCTGCCCTGCCCACTCATCCGCAGATGCCCTCATTCTCTCATCCACATCACGTGACCCATCCATCTGGCTCGGCAGATTTCTGTCTCTCCACCACAGGGTTCTCTGTTCTCATGGCCGCAGCTGTGGCAGTGTTTCTGATCGCTGCCGTGGTCAGTATCATGCTCTGTCAGCGTCGAGAAAAGTCGGACTCATATTAGACATTTTCAAACTTGTCCTTCTAATAAGATAGTTTGATCAAATTTTGTTGAAGCGTTTTCATGAACGAGTAGACAAAAATTAACACAGACTTTAACTATTCTTTAAATTCTACGAAATTTTAAAGCCTTTTTAAAAAATAAATATTTTAAAAAAATTGACCTTTTGGAATTTGATCATGCTATCCGTTACATCCAAAGTGTAACTTCTAGTCGTTCATTTGCTTATATACGAACTAAAACGGTGTTTTCAGTTCGTCATATATGCTGTTGATTTGTAAATTATTAATCTACAAATCAACATTTCGTGGCAAACGTGGTCAAAAGCTTTAAGGTTTTGGGCCACTATTTTGCCAAATTGGGTTTTGCTTTTGCAGAAATAGCATTATTACAGTTAAGCCAGCTTTGTAATTGGCTTGCTGTAAAATCCTATTTCATAGAATGGAGGTGTAAGCCTGTTAAGACTGCAAAATGAAGCTGTTAAAGCCTTAAACAAAAATGGCAGAAGAAAAATCTTCTGAGAGAAAATAGTTTTAGTTAATTTTGAAGTTCAAAGCACAAAACATTTTATTCACTTTGCAGTCTCTGTAATTAAAATATGCGGTTTTGGTAAGTTTGTTATTAACTCAGGACCTTTTTACTAACATTGTAGTGATCGAGTTTAGCAGGTTAGGAGTTTGTCGTCCATACTTGAACTGAACACATGGTGCTATAAAAACTTGTAAAGGTAAAATGTGTTTGTTGCGAATACGATTTGAAAAGATTTGAAATTTGAAAAGGTTGGGCTAAAGAAGAAGAAGCAGAAAGTAAAAGGAAAGTGAAAAAGAAAAACCAAATTCTGTATATACTTCTGCATACTAAATATTGGACATTCTTAGCCTTAGTATATGTATCGCTTCCTTGTTTGTTTTGTACCACATATGATTGTTGTAATTGCACTGTTATTTGCTGTTGCATTTATTGCAATGTTGCAATTGGCAATTGTATGACTTTTATTTATTATTGTTGGTAATTAAACGCATGACTCAACTATTAATTTGGAAACTATTAAGTCTTAAACTTTCAATCTAAACTATAGTACGACCAAAACCAAAAGATGTGTGTATGAGCTTTGGCCGTTCATAGCAGGCTAAACCCCAACAATGTATACTTTTTGAAAATCCTCAAGAACTCGAGATTTGGAAAATCCCGAGAAATCCGGAATTCCGGGTTTCATTCAAGGAATATCTAAATGTTTTAGTTTTTAGCCCAATTTTTATTGCAATCAAAATTTTGTTTCCACGATCGAATAGAGCCTGTTCCGCTGCATATTTTGCTTTTACAAGTTCTTCACAAAAACGCACCCAATTTCCGGAATCCCAGGTTTTCAAAATTTCCGGATTTCGAAAATTTTCTTCAATACCCCCAGGATGGGTATCATTCGGAAGCTCTCATTGAGCTAAATAACTTTTAGAATGAATGACTTAACTTAACTTAACTAATAGAATGAACTCTTGAAAATGCACTCGATTCCCGCAGGTAGTGCGGCGGGGACAAGAGGGAGCGACCGATGCGATTTTCATCATTTTTTATCTCGTTAAGTTCGTGGTCAAGGCATGTTCTTCTCTTGAAAATGCACTCGATTCCCGGAATCAACGAATTCCGGATTTCACTCAAGCTGGGAAATTTTTCGTGAATTCCGGGAACTGGGCTCATTTCTGAGAATTGGTTCTATCGAATACTTGCTCAGCTCAACAAGAGCTTTCAAATGATTCCCATCTTGTAGGTATTGAAGAAAATTTTTAAAATCCGGAATCCCGGAAATTGGGTGCATTTTCATGAAAAACTTGTAAAAGCAAAAATATGCAACTGAACAGGCTCTATTCGATCGTGGAAACAAAATTTTGATTGCAATAAAAACGACAAACTAAAAAATTTAGATTTACCGTGAATGAAACCCGGAATTTCGCATTTTCCCCGATTTTCGAAATCTCCAGTTCCTGAGCATTCTGAAAATATATACATAGTTGGAGTTTACTCCAAAGATTAACATGCTATAAACAGCCAATGTTTGTACACATTTTTGGTACTATAGGAAATATCCAACTGATATTTCTCAAGGCACAAGTTGGAGAATATAATATCTGAATATAAAATGTTATTCTACTCGGTATTGCAACTCTTAATAACTAATTAGTTCCTAAAGCTTGCGTTACGAATATTATGCTCTGAAAATGCAACTGATATAATATTTACATCACCAATTACAAGAACAGGAAAAGCCAGAAGAACAACGTAGAATAGACATAAAGTAACGTCTTTGACACATCACCGAACAAATACATACCTACATAATTGCGTAACACAAAGTCAAAGTGTCAGATGTGAAATAACAATACTAAAAATACAACTATATAACTGTTATTGTAGGCAACATAAAATACGTGTGACACAAAATTCAAACAGCAAAATGTTACAAGGTACATAACATAAAATACAATTAACAAGTAAATGTCAAGCCTAAATGGAACAGACCTAAACAGGGACAGACATTTTCTTTGCAGGTTGGTAAGGTACACTGGTACATTAAAAATATTTTAAAGTAGGAAGGTTGGTAGATGGGTACATAATTAAAGACATGTTTCAGAGGATCTTAGGTTTTGAATTAAAATTTCAGGAGTTATTTAAATTTCAGGAGTTGAATAGAGTGTACAACGTCGTGTGCCTAAATAGATATGTACCAAAACCATATATGATTCAAAGAACTTACTACAATAACACTTTACAGTTTACGGTTTACAGTAAAATTACAGCGAAACCAAAAACTGGATGAAAGAAGAGGTAAGCAAAGCTACAAGAAAGTATTGTCCAATTTGGCACTTATGGATACCGTCCCCCGAATTCTGGTTTTCGGGGGCTTGGAGGGCCACGTGGGTTTCCGCTCCCGCAGCTGGGGGTGGCTGGTGGGGGTCTTCCTGGAGTTTGGAGAAGCTGGTACGAACCCTGATTCTTGGAGATGGTCCTTCGCTTCCCGGGTGCTCCAGAGGTGTCACGTGACCTGGGGTGCTCAGGGAAACACCGGGGGGCGGTCTCATATCATTGCAGAGATCTGTGTCACAATGACAGATTTGGGCGCCAAACATCTCCGCACAACCGTTCATCTGAAACAAGAAAATGCAAATGAAGCAAATCAAATCTTAATGGAGAAGAGTAGTTTACTGAGGTTATCCCCTAAATATTCAAAATAAGCAAGAGTTAATGAATACCAAAAATTTCTGATTTCGCACAATACGAAGAGATTTTGAATTTTGGGACCAGTTTTTAACAAGGTCGTTTTCAGTTTAGTTTCTTCGTTGTGGATGGTTGTAAAGCTTATCAGCTTAGCTAAGAGGAAATAGAGCCATAAGAAAATTTCCCAATTTTCGGCGAAATCTTTACTGCTTCGGGCATTTCTTTGCAAAGATTCTATGGTTTATGCGAAGCGGAAGCCAAGAAGACAGCCTTGTGTAAACATTTCTCAACATGGTAAACAAAAAGCATCTTGTACTCGTCGCGGAACACTTATCTTCCAAGTTAATCAGAAAAAGTTAGGTCAAACTTTTCAAGTACTTTTCCCTCGACAGAATACCCAGGATATTCCTCAACGATTAACGGCCTAACACGAAGAGTTACCTCGACAGTTGTTGCCTTTAAATTGTGTAAAGTGTGAGAATCGGCGATAAATTTAGAAATGCTTGCAACTACAACCACTTCCGCAAACAAAGTCTTCTAAATTGGAATCGTTTAAAATTTTCAAAAATTCAAAAATTTAAATTTCATATTTTTTCCAAAGAAAATTGATGCAAGTTTGTGACTTCTACGGGTTTTTTTGCTGCATCAACGAAGAGGGGTCCATCAAAGAACTGCCAATCAAGACAGCAGCTGCAGCTTCTGGAAGAAAAATTGATTGTTATTTGCATTTTTTGTCAAAAACTTCGTCTGAAAAGCAATGATGTCGTTACAATCTGTGGTGGGTTTATAAATTTTACCGGCAAAATATATTGCCATGTTTCCTGCATCCAGAAAGCAAGATGGATTGAGTGAGCAATTATTTGTAGCAAACACTGATTCGAAAATGAAAAATGAGTCACAGCTTGCTGATAAATTATTTCTAGAAAATTTTGAAATTTGTGATATGGTAAAATTTTCATTTTCACTGATAATCAACCAACAGCCACATTTAAAAGCAACCAAGTGAATTAAAATTCGACTTTAGTGACGCTACATTTAGTATCCCATAATTAAAGATTCAACAAAACTCTGAAAATCTTAGCAACTTAGCTTCAAAACTTCAACTTTCAAAAATTACAATTTTCAAGCAGTATTCAAATTTTAGGTTAGAAAACCACAAAACTATGAAATTTCACTTTCATATCCGAAATTGTCACAATTTATTCCTGAACAAAGCACAAGCACAAGCACAAGCACAAGCACAACCAGGCTTACATCATTGGAATAAGTGCACTGCATGAAAAAGGCGCTGGCATCGATGTTCTCCGGCGGTCCGGGGTTCATCTGGAAGGAGTCGACCGCGGGGTCGTGCGGTTTCCCCTCCTCCAGAAAAGCTCGCATACACATGGGGCGGAGACCGAAGTCTTTCAGGATCTCATGTTCGCTCACTTCGCAGAGCTGGTCGGCGCTGCAGCGCGGTTGCGGAACGCCAACGCTGCTCAGAGATTCGATGGTACGATTATAGTTCTGGATGGAGTACAGTAGGCCTTCGCCGTAGACTCCGCAGGCGCACTGCAGTCCCTGGACTCTGGCAAGAATGCCCAAGTTGGCAAGAAGCAATATGCAAATTAGTTTGGACATTGCTGTTGGCAATGACGCATCACATTGGCAAGAGAAAGTTTCAGAAATGATTGCTGAAATTAGAAATACGAAGATAATAACTGAAATAAGAACAGCAACAACTTATACATTTTAGAAGAGTATATATGTAGTTATTTTAATTTTGTAAAATTGAAGGGCTACATTCTCAGTGTAGGTGCTAACAAGACTTAAGAGGAAGATTGAAACACTCTGCTCAGCCCATCCTAGTGTTTCAAGCTTGCAGGATGCTCGGAACATTGAGACCGAAATCTCTGGTGGAGCTACGCCATCTAGTGTTTGAGAGCGGCCGGCCGGCCGCCGGCTGGGATGCAAATCACCAATCAGAAATTTACAAAATAGAGCAACTAAGCTTAAATTAACTCCAAATCTAGTGATGCTAATTTTCCATGCTATGCTGTGCTATGTATTTTTCTGAGATAACATCCGAAAATAAATATCTTAGCAGTCATAATAACTACACTGCAAGCAAACTGCACTAGGCCGACAGCCGGGCGGCCTATGTGCTCACCGGCCGCCGGCCGGGCTCGGCCGGGCCGGCCAGTGATCGTCCGGCCGGTGGCCGCCCGTCGAAACCCGGCCGGCCTGAAACACTAACGCCATCCACGTAATTTTCGCATAAGGTAGGCGATTACCGAATCAGACGCTTGATGTTCAGTTGCATATAAACATGGTCAACAACGATACATCAGTGGTCCTCTCCGAGATTTCGGTCTTAATGATTAGCATCCTGCAAAATTAAAATACCAGGAAGGGCTGAGTGTCTCACTTTTCCTGTCATAAGGTGTTGGTGAGTGTCATTAGACAGGTCAAAATTCGCGGCTAAACTGGAGTAGGCTTTGACTGTCTACCGGATTTAGCCTAAAAAGGCACCAAACACAGGACTTCAGCTATACGTGTATTCTGGAAGTAAATAGGTCCACTTGCTCACAGGTTATAGACCAGCACTACTGCTACTATCAGCATGCTACTCTTTTTTTCGAGAAATATTAAAAAATTTGTGACGGTAGAAAATATTCCACCGGAAAAGATCGCACGAGACACTGAAAAAGCACACGTATCTGCCATAAGTCACTTGAGGATTTCAATAGATGAAATGAAAAAGGTCTTGTACCACCCAAGAAGTTGTGAAAAAATTGGACGTCTAGCGAGATTTGAACCATTTGAACCATCTGCCTTTTGTTGATTCAGGAACCATAATCCAAAGTTCATGTTGACTTCAACAACAGGGGGTGGAGAGAACAAACTAAGTGAAAGCTATTACAGGATTAGCAGGACCCAAAAGCTTAATCTAAGTTTCCCAGTGGCCGAAGTATCGTAAAAAAGGAAGGCTTCTAAGCTGGTGTTAAGGTCTTTTGAGGAGCATCTACGGAGCATAGAATTAAATTATGTTCCCTATTTTTCTGAGGAATTTTCTATCAAACTTTTCAACTCATACACTCTTCTAGGAAAGTGGGCTGGTCGGCTGGGGTTTTTCAGGACTGAATGAACTTTTGGACTAAAGTATTGGCAAAAAAAGAAGTTGACATGAAGCTAAGAGGTAGGATACAAATTTTTCCCCCAGTCAAAGATTATTAAGGGACGTTGTCCCGTTCTAGTTGAATTAGCGTTTTTTCCAAGAAGTTCCGATTTCCCCAACGTTCAGTCTGGTAAAAAATTTCTAATTTTCCTCCGAAATGAAGAAATAAAAATGAAGATACCTTAAAGAGTACTGAGGGAAAGGAATAAAAATGAAGTACATACTTGGCCTACATACTGATTACAGGAATTATTTTGCTTCTACATAGTCTGGTTCGACGATCAGCAGTTTAGTTTGATTTAGGCATCGCTCCACACTTTAGCAAGCAGAAGAAAAACTGTAAAGCTCGAATTCCGACTTATGACCTGACATATTTGTGCGTAGGTATTACTCTTTGTATTGACGAAAAGAATATAATTATTAACAGCATTTGAGGTTGTGGGTTCGATCCCCACCTCAGGCCCGAATTTTTCGGGTCGGAGGTGCTGTAGAGACATCCTTCTTTCTTTCGTTTATTATCGTGTATTCTCTTACTCTCAACCAAAAAGGTTTACCCTTAGCTGGAGATCCACCCACCCATTATCTTGTGCCTTTAAAGATAGGAATTTAAACTCTGAAGGTCGAATGAGAGGGATAAACACTAAGCATTCACTCAATATCGTTCAGAAGTTAAATGCTATTAAATGCTAAAGACACCCAGAAAGACGAAGAAAAAGTAGCAATTAATACAAAGCAAATCAAGTGAAATAATCGTGCGGCACGTTGTGACGAAAGAGTCCAGGGTTAGCACTAACTGCAATCCCAGTCGAGTTAGGTTTCACTTTAAAGCAAAGAGGCACAGCCGCGCCTATGTTGCGAAATTCGTCAGCGCAGAGTGATTAACGTTTTAGCTCTCAAACCGACTCTGAGTAAGGGAGGACGGGGGTTTAGAGCAATTGCTCATCAGAAATTATGACAGCTTTGTGTCAGTGAATTTTGAAACATTGAAAAAAAGATAATACATAAAAATTTGCCCACGAATATTTGAGACTTTTTAAGCCGGCTGACTCAAACAGCCGCTACATTGAAAAAAGCATTTTTCGCTTTTTTTAAGGATTTACCTTTGCAGCACTGCTTTTACAAAGTTTAAACGAATTGAAAAATTAGCGACAAATTTAATAAAATTAATTTTTCTTCTTAGAATTTTTAAAAATGTTTCTATGAGATAGTCAAAGCAAACTAATTTTCACCTGGTTGAAATTTATATCTGCCAAAAGTCTTATCTTACATTTCTTAAATATGTATTTTCGTGGTCGGCAAAAAATAACTGTTGTCAGCGAAAGTATAAAAACGGTACTAAGAGAAACATTAGATAAATAAAATGTAAGTTGAATCAACGATAAGTCATTTAAAGCTAAAAGGTGGCCAAACGTAAAAGTTCGTAGGCCCACAAAAATATTCTCTATGCTAATTTCTGCCGTGATTCAAGCCAGTCAAAATATGCTAAGTAAGCCCACGTATGAAACTTTTTTCACTCTTCCCCTATAAAGTTAGCTCAAACTTGTGAATAGAGGGGTAATGAGAGCACCATAATTATTTATCGCGTAGGTTGATGGTGTTATTTCCAAGAATAAATAAAGTCATAAGACGGCAAACGACCATTTGAAAGAAATCCTAGCCTCTGCCCACTGGATTTATTTGCTCCCCTATCGAGGCGGGACTATTTCTTTAAAGATTAACGGAATTAAGATTACAATTTATCAGGACTAGGATTAAGCAACAACATTGATCTAACGGATTAAATGTCACTGTTTAAAACTTCTGCATTTTAAACAAGTTAAAAAAGTGTTACATCAAGTATGATAATTAAACAGGTAATTTTTTCAAAGTATTAATACTTAAAGAACTCCGGTCTAATAAGCATAATATCATAAATTGAAGAAAATCAGAACTGGACATGCCGCAAATGTGGCATAAAGAAGTGAGTATAACTTAACATTTTATGGAAAAATGCAAAATGTTTCCTTTAAAACTTTATGTTAAAGTAAAAGTTTTGGTAGCTGATATGTAGACTTGCCTAAGGACAATAGCAGCTTAAAACATTTTCAAAGCAACGGACGGACAACCAGTGGCAACGAAAATAATTTTCTTTGATAAAGGGTTTGAAAAGTTGTTGTGCATAACATTTTTTGCTTATTTCTCAACTGCAAATCTGACCATTAACTTCAACATATGGCCCAGCCCCCCTTTCAGTGCCCTAGATTGCGTCGTTTACTGGCCACAAGCTTGCAGAACAAAAGAATGACTTTAGGCGCGAAAATAGGCACAAATTCATTTCCTGAAAGTGTGGAAAAAGCGAAATCCGGTGAAAATATTCTATTTCTAGAGCAATAACGTTCTGATGAAAGCTGCAATTACGTCCTTTCGCAGATGACATTATTTGCTTTGGAGTGTATGAACAGTTAATTTAGCTAGCGAGTGCCAAGTTTTATTCCATCTTAATTGAAGCTCAAACAACCAACTCAAATTTGAAACTGATGAAGTCTACCAGGCAAAGATGAAAAACAAAGAAATAAAGTGAAAGATTAGAATCAGACACAATTGATATTCGCTTGGTCAAATACTTTATTGCTAAATTAGCAGCATTTATAAAACGTTTGCAAAACATTAAAATCAGCTGGAACGGTGGATAATGATAATTCGACATGTACGCCTTGTAGCGCTTCTACCAGGGCTGGTGGAGGACCAAGAAGAAACCATGAACAAGCCCAAGACGGTAGGCGTTAGGCACCCTCGTACCCACGAAACCAGGACCTAGAAGAGAGAAGGGAGGAGGGAGGTTCAGCTTTTCATTCAGGATTGACTGTAACGGTATTGAATCGAGTCTTTTACATACATACATTTTTTAAGTGAAACTTTTCTTCATTTCAAATTTGAAAACAATAAATTGAGAAATATTCCACACCTTAAAGAGCCAATTAATGTTAAGCTCCCAGTTTCAGCACTGTTATGCTGTCAATTAATGCTCGGATACATTTGCATTTATACACTTTAATGGTAAAGAAACAGTTGTCAGCCGTGCCTAACCTACTGGCTAATTATTAATTAATTCCACAATCAAATAAATGTTTTCAGATTTGAATCCGCAGCAATATTCTTTGCCAAAGTGAAGAAACGAGACTTCAGACTGCTGTTTATTTGTTTTCTAATTGGAGCAGGAGATGCAAGCTTTTTCACTAGAAAATTATTTTAAACTAAAAATTCCAAAATTTATGAGCTTGAATTCCATGAACTCTGCTGATTCGGCTACCGCGTGGCTTGCTAATAGTGTAACGGATCAAGGTTGGCATGATCAACCTTTCCGTTGCTGGTGAGTAGCTAGGCTAGCTACCCGCCTGGCTTCTCATAACATCATCAAGTGGGCTGGGACACGTTTGCAAGTCACGTAGCTCCCCCAACGTGTATGCGTGGGATTGGGTGGGTTCCCCCCCTCGTGACTTTGGGAGCTA